>JAGDQP010074727.1:0-10240 GCA_022664845.1 Lepisma saccharinum | reverse complement strand
ATATATTTCGGCTCTTTTCTTGGTTGTAAATTTTCCTGTTTCAATCTTTGACTAATGAAAAGGTGTTCCTCAAGTAATCTTTGCTGTTTTTATATGGTGTATATCTGCTGCGTACAGGGGCTTCTTTTAGTAGAAGTTCTTTCCAAAGAAATATTAAGCTTCCATAAATTACTGTAATTTTAGTGGAATATAATTTGTCTTCGCATTTGCTTTGTCTGATGAATTTTTGGTCCAAAATTGTGACCTGTGCTTTCGAGTTCTTTTTCAAGTAAAAACAACAAGAATAAAAAATCGCCCATAAAATTCATTTTATCTTATCTTAACAAGAAAAAAAATATAATTATCTACATTATTCAATGCTCTGTTTCACTACAGATGACAGTGTGCTATAAACCGGATACATTGATGAAGCAGTGTCTTCCCATTATAGGAGGTAGTTTAACTGCACTGTTAAATGTGTAACGAGCCGGTCTAAGGTTCGTCGATGTATCACTTGCTTTTCATCTTGTTTATTACAAACTTATAAATTCTTATATATTTCCTATTAGATATACAAATTTTTGGATTATTAATATCCATAGGATATCATCGCACAACCCTTAAGAGCTCTTCTCGCTCCAACATCCTACATTTAACGCTTTTCAAAATATTTCAAAAACTAAGAGCACTATCAAAAATGTAAGCGCACTACAGATTACAAATTACTATGAAGTACAATGGACAGCGATCTCAGGATCTTGTCCATTGATGAGTGATACGTTTTCAAAGATTATGACGTCATTATCAGCACTCATCAATCGACAAGATTTCGAGATCGCTGTCAATTCTATTTCATAGTAATTTGTAAGTTCTAGTGCGCTATGCTCTTACATTTTTGATAGTACTCTTAGTTTTTGAAATATTTTGAAAAATGTTCAAAATGTGGGGGTTGCAGCGGGGAGACCTCGTAAGGGTAGCCGCACACTAAAAAGGCAAGCTGAAGCAGAGCAGAGAGTTTTGTCTAATAGCCGTGCTAAACCATATATTTAAACAGTAGCGCATATACCGACTGAGCAGGGTAAAGATCAGTGTTCGATTTGTAGCGGGGGATGGTTGGGATTACCCCCCTCTCGGCAAAAATCTTTCTGGTACTTTTTACTTTTTACCTCTAACCTGGGATATGGACGATCCCAAAATACCGTATAACACATATCTCACTAATTCTTCCCCCTCTCTGAAAATTACACAAATCGAACACTGGTACGTTTCCTCTAAGCGTCTGCAGCGTGTAGCGCTGAGCTGGAGACACTCAACGGCGGACGCGGCCTACTCCCCGCCTGTAATTAAACGTCACTGTTTTCCTAAACGCGATAGTCACAGTGATATTTAATTACATGCAGGGAGCCACTGAGCGTCTGCTGCTCAGCGTTACACGCTACAGACTCTTAGAGGAAAAAAAAGCGTACTTTAAAACGGAGCAAGACATACACAAATATATGGGCTTAGTGCGACACCGGTCTGTTACTCTGTTCCGCTTTACTTCGCTCTTAATTTGATTTTCTGGTGTGCGTCTACTTAAGATATATTATGGAGAGCAGTTCCTAATAAAGTGTGGTGGATGACTGGTATCACTGTAAAAACAATAGGACAATTTTATGGTGAAATCACTACCAGCACGGGCGTCAGATATCAAAAAGTGTATTTTAAGATATTTCCATCGTTTATCGGAATAGTAGATTTATCGTAAAATCATGTTTACACTAAAACAACAGTTTTTTACGGTGATTACACTGGCACCTATGCTGCCAGTGTTACCACTGTAGAAAATTGTCGCATTGCTCTCAGTGATCTAACCATGAAACGAATCATTGTTTTTATAGCGCTCGCTGTCTTATAATCAATGGATCCCGGATCCGAATACCCGGTGGGAAAACAAGAGGTTAAGAATTACTTTAAACAGTAAGCTAAGCTCTTATGAATCACCTTCATCCGATGCAAATCAATGGCAAAGCACCATCGGTTTACCTTGCCCGTTCCTCGGGCAGAACACATATCATCGCCATTATCGTTCCTAAAATTTAGGCTTACCCAATAATTTAACCCAAACGTAGTTATGTTTTGTTCTTACTGCAGTCCGCCATTATCAACGTAAGCTCGTCGGACCGGATCATCGGAAATCAACATCTGTAATTCATATTCCGCGTTAGCTTATCAAGTTTTGATTTCACGTGCTCAAATTGGCTTGATGCACAAACCTATTTCAAGCTTAACATTTTAGCTCGATTTTACCTTCCATGAACTTTCTGCAAACCAGTGGCGGATCCAGAGAGAGGACGCGCGCCTCCTGAAGGGAAAATATTTTTAAAGCATTATTTGAACAATGTATCTCAGAAAAAACTTCGATTTTTTCCCGGTCAATCTAATTTATCTAGAAATATTAATTTTTTCTTGGGTTTTGGGGAAGAATAAGAGTTACCGGGGTTTGAACAAGAAAACGAAAGCCGGGTTTAGAGAGAACACCAAAGTATAGTTTTTTTAAAATTACGTTTTTCATAGAATCGGTTCCCGAATTATTCAAAAGAAAAGATTTTCCTCATTCCCATGGCAAGCTCTGTGAAATATATAGTGGGGACAGGTCAGCAGACCGTAACATGGGTCTTGGAATATAAGTACTGACAGTAGAAAACTCAAAATATGCAGCTATTGTGCGCAAGGTAGACGGTAACTCTTTGGCATCCTGGTATGGCTATACAGTATGTTCGTTGACAATCATGCGTCTCCATCTGCACATGCTTTTGACAAGCTGAATCCCTTTCTGCTACGGAATATTTGAGACATTTCTCCAATAACGACTCGCCTAATCAACGTTGGTAGAACTTCTGAATTTGAATTTTATTTATGACCTTCAGGCATCTAAGGCTCAAGCCGTGATAGTGGAGGGGAAAGAATGTGGGAAGGCGTCGCGTCGGCCAGGGCCTAACTTGAAGGTACCATCCCGGCATTTGCCTAGTGTGATTGAGGAAAAACCCTGGAAAACCTCAGTCAGGATGGTCGGTCGATGAGATTGAACCCAAGACCTCCCGAATGCTAAGCCATTCCACTACCACTGAGCGATCTTAGTAGGAGTAACGTCTTCAGCGTGGTGTTGCCACAGATATGCTGGAATGTCAAACATGGCGAATCAATGTGCCTCGAACTAAGATAGTTTGTGAAACATATAGAGTTAGTACATCTCCCAGGGGGAATAATAATCACCAGGGGAACGTTGGAATCTCCGGAGATAAAGTTCCTCCGAGTAACCCCCTTGATTCATCACTGAATGTAAGAATCCAGAGTTTCCACTTCTCTCCTTCTCTCAAAGATAAAGTAAGCAACATTTTTTTTCCTTTCGAAACTAAATCATTTCGAACCACAAGACTGCCTGAAAGAAAGAGAAGTAGTTATCATGTGCCACGTAGCGTATATAGAAAATGTGCTTCCATCTGCAAAGGCAGAGAAGCGTGAAGTTTCATTACCTACCGAATATATATGCTACAGCTAACTCTGTTTATTTCCTGGCATGTTTCTCAGTTATCGCAGCAAGCTAATTAAAAAAACACGGTTAAAAAGATATATTTTTTTTAAGCTTCAGCATCAAATGCTTGTGAACCCTTATACAACCGATCTGTCCGTCTGTCGTCAACTTTCAGTTCAGGAAATAATAGGGCTAGGAAGGTGGTTGAGGTGTCATTGGAAAGGTTTAGCCAAAACGAGTTCAAACCAGTATAAATAATACACTTTGCAGTGTCGGTTCCGAAGATGTGGGTCAATTAATAACTTAGGAACTACTAGGAATAAGCAGGTGGTTGGGGTGTCGTTGGAAGGTCTCGCGCAATTTTTTCGATAGAACATGGATAATCCAAACAGGTTGCTCGCTGTTGAAGTCTGGTAGTAGCATATATGCACGTTCCTCCGGCTGGGGTCGGCCTCACTTGTCAGAACAAGCGATTTTGCAAAACAGAAACAATGCTAATAATGAAAAAACATTCTGAATTAAATTTTTCAAAGGGTCACTTACCGTATATCAATTTTTACAGTTATATGAAGTTCAGGAGGTCCAAAGATTAATGACCATTACAAATAATCTTTTATTGAGAAAAGTGAATCGTCGATATTATGCGAATCGACGGCATTACCACCTAGCGTACCTTGGATTATAAAGGCTCATAGCGTGCCTCGCGTCCGCAACATGAACTTCCAATACCATCTTCATTAAAGCGGGTAATTTAGAAGAAAAAAACTGAATTTATTCAATTTCTTATTGATTTTTTTTTAAAATTGGTTTTCTCATGTGCAATAGTTTTGATGATGGACCAACAGAAATATCCATGCGGGCCGTGTGTCGCCAGCGGAGCACCTATTCAGGAGGCTTTCCTGGGAGGTCCTCAATAAACCAAAGATCCTTTCTTCCTCGCATTTCCTTTAAAAATTACTATATGGAAATGGGAACAATTAGTGATGGGCAAATCTGGATTGTTAAAAAAAAAATAACACAATATGAAAATAGCGTTTTCATAAGGTATAACAACACACTTTTGCACATCAAATAGAGAACTTATATCCGAGCAAAAACACCAGAGATGCAAAAAAGTTCGGCCAAGTTCTTCAGCCCTAAAAATTGGTAAAATGGAGGACGGATGAGCCAAATTCCTTGGCGACAGCATGTAAGAGAAACACTGAAACTTGGCGCGAGGTGCAAAGGTTCATAATGTTCGACTTCGAGCCTTAGGTTGGTGGTGGTGGGCGTGGTGGGTTTTAGGGCCGTCACCAGCCTTATTGCTTGCCACCTAGCGCCAAGTTCCAGTGTTCCTCTTTCATACTGTCGCCAAGGAACTTGGCTCATCCGTCTTCCATTTCATCAATTTTTAGGGCTGAAGAAATTGGCTGAACTTTTTGCACCTCTAGTGTTTTTGCTCGGATTTCACAGCTTTTTGTAAGTGTATAATATATATACTTGCTTCTCCGGGAGCGCTGCTTCCAGTATCCCGTGGCGGGCTGCACCCACAACTTGTGGAATTTTGGGGCACTGCGCTCCCTTTATCGCAACCAGACTCTCCAGGGGACTGTGCCCGCATAGCGCAGGTCTTTCCCATACTCCCGGTGGTTTGCCCCATTTATTGTAACCTACTCGTGATACAACACCCTCATACCAAATTCCTTTTCTCTAGCTTCAGTGGTTTGGAATAAAGATGGAGACATTTTTAACACTATCTTATATTGTCGTGACCTAATCGTGATGGTCACCATACCAAATTACATTTTTCTATCTCGAATAGTGTGGAAAATGGTTTTTGGGCTGCCGTTTTGAATCCAAGATGGCAACTTTTTCAAAATATTGTATTATTTTCCTAAACTACTTTTGATAATACACATTTATGTCAAATGTTGTATCTCTAGGTCAAACGATGTGGAAAATGGATTATGAGGTCCGCTATTTTGGTTTCAAGATTGTGTCTTTGGAGACATTTTGCAATATTTTCCTAACCTACAAATTATATGTACCGTCATACTATATTTTGTTTTTCTAGCTCCAGCCGTTTATGCTGTGTATTCTATGTAAATTTCATTTTGAGGCCATTTTGGATCCCAAGGTGACATTTTTTTCAAGATTTTGTAATATTTTCTTAATCTAGTAGCGGTGATGTACATTCATACCAAATTTCGTTTTTCTAGCTTCAACCGTTTAGGCTGTGTATTCTTTGAAATTTTACGTTTGGCGCCCATTTTGAATAAAAGATGGTGACTTTTTCATAATGTCGGAATTTTTCCTTTACCTACTTATCATCCTCCACCTTCATGTCAAATTTAATGTTTCTAGCTTATTCCGAATACCCTAAACAATATTATGAGTGAGTGAGTGAGTGAGTCAGCCTAAAATACGCAATTTCAGGGGTCCACAACTCGAATATACTTCAAGCTACGAATATGAAACTTTGCACAACTGCATATAATTGCTGTATCCCCTTAACTTCGAAAGCTAATATTCCTATCTTTAACATGTTTTTTCTTACGGGACCACGAAACAGTCGATTTCGCCAAAAACTCTTGTTCCTGTATAACATACTTCTGGCAGTGCTGACGTTATGTGACGCGCAAAACTTTGTGGGACACGCAGGAACACTGGAAGATGGCGCGAGGTGGCAAGGTTCATGATGGTCGAGCCTTAGGTTTGGTGGTAGTGGGCGTGGTGAGTTTAGAGCCGCCACCAGTCTTACGGATTGAAGATCATGAACCTTGTCACCTCACGCCAACTTCCAGTGTTCATCTTACATTTTGTCGCCGAGAAACTTGGCTTATCCATCTTCCATTTCACCACATTTTAGGGCTGAAGAAATTGGTTGAACTTTTTGCACCTCTGGTATTTTTCCTCGGATTTCACAGCTTTTTCTACGTGTATAATATCGTTGTCGGAACTGCAATACCCCTATGTGGCAAACTATGAATTTTTCACTAAGGACAAAAAACGGTTTCTAGACTAAAGTCTGGAATACAATTTAGGTACTGAAAATCTGCTATATCTAAAAAAGTAGAAGTTGTTTCCACATGATTTTTTCTACAATATGCACAGTACACAGAACTATAAACTGGTACCGAAACATGAAAAGTAAAAAAATATCCACATAGATAGTATTGCAGTTCCGATGACGATATATGTATACTCGCTTTGCTGCGGCCCTTTATTGTAACCAGACTCTCCGGGGTTTGGCCTCCATGGTGTAGATCTTCCCTTATACCGCCGGGTGGCTTCGCCCCTGTAACCTACTCGTGATGGGACACCTTCATATCATATTTCATTTCTGTATCTCGAACCGTGCGGAAAATGGCTTTTGGGCTGCCATTTTGAATCCAAGATAGCGACTTTTTCAAAATGTAATATTTTCCTAAACTACTCTTGATAATACACATTTATTCCAAATTTCGTATCTCTAGTTCAAACGGTGTGGAAAATGGATTATGAGGTCCGCCATTTTGGTTCCAAGATTGTGCCTTTGGAGATACTTTGTAAGATTTTCGTAAGCTACTAATGATAATGTACCGTCATACTGTATTTCGTTTTCCAGCTCCAGCCGTTTAGGCTGTGTACTCTATGGAAATTTCATTTTAGCGACCATTTTGGATCCAAGATAGCGTCTTTGGAGACACTTTGTAATACTTTCCTAACTAGAGTATCAACCTTAACTTCTCTAAATCTACTCATAATCTCTTAGCTTGACGCGTATGGGAAGGTGAACCAGTTCACGACGATGATCAATTATAAATTGATTAATCGACTGATAATGGTGTACTGTCATACCAAATTTCTTTATTTTAGCTCCAGCCGTTTAGGCTGTGTGTTCTCTGGAAATTTCGTTTTGGTGGCCATTTTGGATCCAAGATGGCAACTTCTTCAAGATTTTGTAATATTTTATTAACCTACTAGCGATGATGTACGTTCATACCAAATTTCGGCTTTCTAGTTTCAACCGTTTAGGCTGTGTATTCTTTGAAATTTTACGTTTGGCGGCCATTTTGAATAAAAGATGGTGACTTTTTCAAAATGTCGGAATTTTTCCTTTACCTATTTATTATCCTCCACCTTCATGCCAAATTTCATGTTTCTAGCTTATTCCGAACACCCCAAACAATATTATGAGTGAGTGTCAGTTAGCCTAAAATACGCAATTTCAGGGGGCGACAACTCGAATATGCTTCTAGCTACAAATATGAAATTTTGCACACCAGCACATATTTGCCATATCTCCTTAACTTTGAAAGATCATATTCCTATCTTTAACATCTTTTTTCTTACGTGGCCTCGAAATCGCAGATTTCTCCGAAAACTCTTGTTCCTGTATAACATGCTTCTGGCAGTGCTGATTTTTTGTGACTCGGAGAACTTGGCTGCATGCACTGCCGTACATGTTGATTGAAAAACTATTTCTCAAAATACTTGTTTGTGGGTTATTTTCTTGATTTACCCTATTTTACGTGCGTGTGTCAATGTATATGAAGCTGTGTTCCAAGGTACACGAATATTTGTACCATTGAACACTTTGCTGAAAATTTTTAAGGAATAGAAAACATTGTAAAAGAAAGAAAGCAGAAGCCAAATACTGAAGCAGTTTAATTCAGAAACCTTCAAAGTTTAAGAGCAGACATGGAACTGAAAAAAAATGTGTCCCTTAAACTATATAAATATGTTCCATAGTACAACAGTTTCCCCTATACTATATCTTAATTTACATTTAATTGAAACAGGCTATAATCTTAGACCGTCACATGTCTGAGAGATGACATCCCTTTCCAAGAACTCTATCGAGAGAAAGGGAGGTTAGTAAGCAGTGTTATCATCTGTACCATACTGACATTTACTGTTGAAAATGAAGGAATCTCTCTTAATCTTTAGCAGCATCGCCGGCAGCAGGACTCGAAGTTGCATGTCTCTCCAGTGCCGATCCGATCATAAGAACTAGACCACGCGGTTGGAGTAATCGTAATCAAACTACCAGTCACAGTGCAATTCCTACTACTACTTCAACCACTACAACCACCACCACCACTAATAATAATAATAATAATAATAATAATAATAATAATAATAATAATAATAATAATAATAATAATAATAATAAGGGGAAACTATCCTTATGCGATGCGCACGCGCCGTGAACGGTGCATAGGGGATGTGGAGGTAGCTCTCCACATATTCTCGATCTATTACGCGAACTGAAATGGGGTGGTCAATCCCACGCTGCGAGAAATGTGTCCAGTGTCCTGTTCGCATTTTGAACGCGGGCCGCCCGATTGGTAGTCAGACGCGCCACGCGACTCCAATAATAATAATAATAATAATAATAGTGAAGTGGAGCCGGAGCTTGATGCAAAGTCCTGTAACTCAGCTCCCGGAGCGTGCTGTGGAAGAACAGAAGAACCATTGTCATAGACAGCGACTAGAACCGCACATTGATATGCAGATCTGAATTCTTCATTGGATTCAAATCCGAGCGTAGTTCAGATTCCATGTTAATTGCAGGTCCTGTCCATAGAACCTATGTCATTTAATCACGTAAATTTTCCTATTCTTTGGACTGGGATCCACAATCGTGACACCAGGGAAAGTAATGGGTCTTCACAGTAACTGACTAATAGCTCTCCACTTTAGCGAAAGATCTAAATGATGCATTGGAGCCATGGAAACACAAACAGCTCACTCAGAGAAATTATTCTCTGCATTACAACCGCACAACAACAAAATGCTTTAGTCACATTATGCCATTCTTAACACATCTTTGCGTGTCATGATGGTTTTCCCTTTTTCTCCTTAGATTTACTTTCTTGTAGTAAGACTAGTTAACGTTCGAATGCCAAATTACACTTTTCAAATCATTGTACGTTCAGGAAAAAATGGATCAAACCTTTGTCCCTTCAATTTTGCATACGAGAGTAAATTTTATTAAAATCAAAATATGTACTTATGATTTTACTCTACTATAACACAACCAATGAAAAAAAAGTAAGGAGGTCGTCTTCTCCTAGCATGGATAGTTTGTCTTCGTAAATATTCCGGATATCTTTGACAAGGGAGGAATCCTTCCTCACGAACCAAAAGAAATACTGTACGAGGTTACGTGATTGTTACATTACTTCCAATGCCAGAAATCTTTGACAGTCTCCCTCTTTCACGTACTCTGAGGGCTTTCCCCTGGGGTTAAGGTGATGCAGTTTACATTCATGTCTACAAGGTAGGACCATTTCAAATTGCTACTGAAGGAACTAATAGTGCCCTCAAAGCTAAATAGTTAAACAATCTACAAGCTTTCTTTTTGTCAGTAAATTCTTGGAAATATCATGAAAGCTCCTTGTTATAAATAGTATATATTGCAAGTACGACCTTCATACGCACAAGGATTGCTCTACAGATAATATCGGCGTTTTCCGAACCACCAATTATGACTTTTCTTTCTTTTTTCTTGGATGCCATTGAGTGTGCTCTTAATGTAGCGTGCCGCACGCATATCTTTGGAAGCTTTGTATTGGTAGGAAGAAACGATCGAGCTACCAATTAATTCTTGAAAGATAAGTGTCCTTCTCTGTCACACGAGGGGTAATGAACTTGAACGAATTTACAGTGAGTGTCTAAGCACATCGAAACTTCTGAATAACATCTGAAGAATATTCCTCGAAGGAAGATCTGCACAGTCACACAGATAAAATACATACACACGATACTAGTCTTCTCAGA
>JAGDQP010074726.1:0-10240 GCA_022664845.1 Lepisma saccharinum | reverse complement strand
GTCTGCTTTATAAATGGACAAAGTCATCTTTTCAAATCAGAGCCTTGCACATTCATTGAGCTTTAGCAGTCTAAATTATTGCAGAATCGAATGTTTAAAATAAACGCAATTGAGACACGAGCTTGTTTCTACAAGAGATAAAAAAGTCTGTTCAGTCCTGTCTATATCGTTCACTCTAATTTTGGAATAATAATAATAATAATAATTATTATTATTATAATAAATATTGTTTACTTTGGCTTTAGCTTAGAAAGTATATAATATTTTAATTTTCATAGTTCTCGAAATTCTTAATTTACATTAATTATAAAAATTCACGTTTAAAATTATGGGAAAACACGGCCAATTATTTCTAATCTCCTACCTTGCGGAACTTTCTGGAGACACCCACACATACGGTAAAAATCCTAAGTTGATTGCGCCGAAATTTTAATATTCCAAATTTTGCGTCTCAATTTGATTGAAAATTACTGGATAAGTGTAAAATACTTCGTTTTAATTCTAGATTGTCAGTTTAATCAAATGTAGCTAGAAGTGATTCTTTAAAACAACTTTCAACATAGTCTTCGCGTTGCAAAGTTTACTTGTTTATGTTATAACATTCTTCGTTATAACGCTATTGATTAGAGATAAATATCCGTCTCGTTCCATTTTCCTGTGATGTTCTCTGTTATCGTTACTTGCGTGGATAACAATATGGAACGTAGCGATCTTATCTGGGTTTTAACGGAAGAAAATTACGTTAGGCAACAAAAACAACAGTAACATGCGAGTTATATCAATACTAACAAAATCAATATATGTCTATGTCCTCTTCAAATAATACCCCATATATAATTATGTTGCACTTGTTTGCTAGTGAATGTTCTGGTCAATACACATGAATGACACACGTAATAAAAATATCACGCACGAATACGCAATGTGCAAATCGATTTTGTCTAGTATACGTTTAGTCCCTTGCTCACGGGGCACCATTTAAGGAATGTATGTTCTATGACATGAAACCCACAATAAGTCTTAAGTATGGCCCCTCTTTACGAAAGCACATTTGAAGAAAAGTTACCTCAAACCTTACGGTCGTTTTAACTGGTGGAGAAACTCAAGAATCTGCACATTCTGTATGAATTAGGCCAATCAAATTACTTAGCCGCAGTCTTCACTGCCAATTAACTTCAAGTTGGCCATCTGTTTGGCTGTGACCACTTAAGATATCTGATTTTTACCCCCTTGAATATACAGAAAAAATAAACAAGAATACAGTGTACATCAATTCTATTTTACCATGAAAACAAAAAGTTTAATCACTAACATGAATATTAGGGCATCAATATCATTTCAGGCTAAGAAAGGAATTTCAGTTATGAGCTACGAAAGTATCTAAAATATTGTTTAACATCATTGACGAAAGAGCAACCATACTCATTGATCCTAAGTAAATCTCACTTAAATAAATGTTCCTTTCATATTTGACCAATACTTATTCAAATTATTCAAGAATTGGCACATTTGAATGTAAAATTTAAAATATGTACCAAATTCATTTTAAAAATATTGCATGTTTCTTAAAACTGCATCGTCTTTGTATGTTTGGCCTTACTGGCAACTACTGACTTCAACCCATTCCGATTCAATAAACAGTTAATATATCAACTCAACCATTCATACTTGAACTGTAATGTAACCCTCAATAAAAACCTTCTGTCTGTGGCCTGGAAAGGAGATCTTTGCGTCTGGTTATATTGTATATATCAGATAGAATGTAACTGTTGATACTACAAGGGCGTTTCCCATTGCACATATATGATTGCACCATCTGACGTCTATTGGCACTTTGATATTGTTAAGAGTTTTTTCAGACTCACTACGCATTTGATATTTTCCGCCAAGCACAAAACATGTCTAAAAAAGCCATATTATCTTTCTCGGTCTTCAAGTTGAAAGATTTTATCAAGAATTGTATTTTTAGCCTGGTGTATATTATTTTCAATATTGTGATTTTTAATAACGATTCTACACACGGTTCAATGAATAAGAGACGAGGACAAACAAGCAAGTTAATGAGAGGAGGAATATTTTGGCAACTGCAATGTGATGTCGCCACTCATAAATATGTAATTTACGTGGCGATTCATCTCCATATAAACTACAACCTTATTCGAATATTCTTCATGATAGTAGAACTACAAATAATCTCATGAAGCTTTACATATTGAGAATTTCACGCCGCCTCGTATGCAGTGCAACATTATGCACTGATAAAACAATCTCAATAGCCAAGTCTTCTGCTTTAATATCTTCTGCATGTCCTGCATCAGTATATGCTATGTATATTGCACGAAAACCTTGAAGTAACACTACTATTGGAACACACCAAATAGTAATGCCGCTTATTTTATATGGAATGGGGTTAAAGTGGATAATAGAACAATTTTTTATACAAGAGAAGGCGACTTATGAAACCAACTGAATAAAAGAGAAAGAACAGGAGATAAAAAATCCATTATTTACTTCAACCTGCAAAAGAAATACTGATTTGAGAAGTTTAGTGGCGTACTATATTTGCGTCGTGAATTTAAGTTATTATTTTGGTTTTGTCGCAAGACGCACATATTTTTTTACAGTGGCTGTGTCGTAACTTTAAGTTGTCGAAGAATTTGCTAACTTTATGTGGAAAAATTCGCTTTAAACAGAGTACATCATTACCAAGTTCTCTGTAAGGTTTAGCAAACATATACAATAAGTGTAATTTCAAGAGGTGTAAGGAAATGGCATTGTAAAAGAATATGCATTCTTCAAGATGTATTGTGTCTGTCTCTGTTTCGCCACAAATGAAACCTGAGGGCACTTTGTTTATTTTCTTTCTTCTTCGACAGATCATATCATGTCACGAACTAACAGTAGACACATTTGCGAATGTCCTTTGTATTTTCTCTCAAAAAAATTTATACCCTTTTCTTTGTCAATTTCTTTCTTTTCTTTGCTAAGGGTTCTAAAATTTGTCAGAAAATAGGCTAGATGAGATTGTTCCTTCGTTTACAGCTTTGGTGTTCACATCCTTTCATAATACTTTTAACATTTGTGATGTATTGAGAAGTTTTCTCAAACTTGGCAATTACCTTTTTAAAAAGTTTCAATCTTTCATGTTATCGGAAAACGATAGGTCTTTGATGGGTATTTATATTTTGGAAAATCAAAAACAGCCATCTTTCACTTCTATCTCTGAGAACAGTAGGAAAGAATGCGTGCTTATAACGCTATTCTTTCACTCTGAAAGATGCTGAATGTAAAATTTTGTAATGTACCACAACATAGCTTGGTACTTTCCGAAATTAGAATTTACCTCTTATCTTGTTTCTTAAGATTACAACATTCTGCCATATTAATTGTTTGTGAGATATTTGTAATGAACCTTGCCCACTAGTTTTGAGCTTAAGTGATTAATTTCATACGATTACTTATACAACAACATTCATTTCTTCGAATATATGAGGGGCAGTCAAATGAAAACGAGTCAGACACCTAGCAACACAGAATATCGAGACAGTACCGGCAAAAATCGATGAAGGCTGGCCCAGTATTGGGTCGATATTGGACCGATATCCTGTGCTTCTAGGGACGCTAAAAGTATAATTGAACATTTATTAGCTCAAAATTAATCTCTAATACTGTTAAGACATCCCACTAGGAGATAAGGAGTACAAGCTTCTGGGCTGCTGACGGAACCACATCTTTACTCGGCCATACACGTCCTCGCCCGATAAATCGCATGCTGCGGAAGTTGGTAACACTGGAGTTTGATAATAGTACTGACAGTTGTTGGGGACTCGGGAGAGCACAGTGGGAACTTGCTCTTGCATAGAATACCAATCGTTTGTTTATTATGCTGAAAGTAAGGTTAGCTATACGTGTATTCGTCCAACATCAGAAATAGGGAGTAGAGAAGAAGCGAGAGGTGTGGACGTGTTGTCACTGAAAGACCATGCTAGTCGAGGATAGGACAATCGTATGATTACTCCTGATTTTATTGCCCGAGTGGATGGTCCTATCCCGGAAAATCGACGGATCAGGATTTCCACATTTTGGAAAGTTGAAGAGAGACATTCGTTAACATCGGTTTGCATAACTCTCTCTCTTTCTCTGCTTTTAAAAACGTTTTCGCCAGAATATTATACACGGTCCGAATATTATATCTAATCCAAGTGTCACCTTTTTCTTCAAGTGCTGTATACCATTAGCCACTCTAGGAGATGCATGATATTAAAAAAAGGAAGTGAAACTTTAATGAGCTAGGTATAAAATTAGTACGGAAAGAACAAAACAAATATATAACTCGTTGCCTGTGTGATCGCCTACGACATGTTCGAAAAGAAAACGATTGCTATAATGCGATTGACAGAAAATGTTTAGGCAGTGTCTAAAACCAGCGAAGTTTAACTTTAAAAATCGCACCTAACGTATAAATTAGCCAGACTTTTGTAATTTTATGACTGAAGAAAGCTGTTTTCTCTGCCTGTCAACTTGCATGTCCGCAATTTCCCTGTTGTTGAGAGAACGAAGTTACAGCGGCTTGTGTGCAAAAGCTCTTAAACCGTTGAACGCATTCCCCAACTTTAACATGAATAGTCCTGAATACCCTACAAACACGACTAGAGGCAGCAAAGTAGCTACCCCAGTTCTCAGTATTGCCATCTAATTATAAAATTCAATTGTTGTAAAACCGATTTATACCATTCAATGTGTCTGTACCAAACTTTTCATGATTATTCCTCGGTACACTAGTAAAACGACGTATCACGCTATTTCATAGCTGGACACTACGTAGAGCGACAATACGTAACCAACATTTCGTAGCTGCGACACTACGTAGCTACGACATTTCATAGCCGCGACACTACATAGCCGCGACATTTCATAGCCGCGACACTACATAGCCGCGACATTTAATAGCGGCGACACTACATAGCCGCGACATTTCATAGCGGCGACATTTCATAGCCGCGATACTTCGTAGTCGCAACAATACATAGCGGCGACATTTCACAGCCGCGACAATACATAGCGGCGACACTACGTAGTCGCGACAATACATAGCGGCGATACTACGTAGCCGTAACAATACATAGCGGCGACTTTTCATAGCCGCGACATTACGTAGTCACGCCATTTCATAGTCGTGGCAATTAATATATACTTTTTTACCGTGATTTTACATGATTATTGCAATTCGTAGAGACGACAGAACGTAGCAGCGAGCTTTTCAAATGTATTTTGCAGTCTAGGCCTTTTATGACAAAATTCTGATAATTTATGTCATGTGAGTTGGTTAAAAAAAATATTTTCCTCTGCCTTTGATTAAAGCAAATTATTGTGAATCAGCTTAATCAATCACTCTATATTACAGTTAGATCTCATCATAAGAACATTTCCTTTAAAAAAAAAAAAAAAAAAAAAAGTAGTACTACCTAATCCGAAAACGTAAAAGCAAGAAACAACATCATTCATCTTTGTAATATTAAATATATAGAAATCTTTCTACAAAAGTCAGTACAATATTATGCAACACAACTTCATACCAGCGTGATATTACATAGAGCGACATTACGTAGCCACGATAATTCATAGCGAAGACACTACGTATCGGGCATAGTTTTACAACTGTTACAGAAGATGGTGCTATTACTTACTGGCAAGACTAACGTCTTTATAGGAGAAAACTAAAAACTAATTTGATGTCAGACGTTTAGGACGTTGGAGTAATTCCAACATTTTGTCCAAAATTTTTAGTCTCCAAATAATTAATTTTAACTGTTGTGCAATCTGTCTCATCATATTTTATAAATCTCTCATAAGAAGTATGCAGGAAATAAAGAAATTTAGCAATGTGAAGAACAAAAACCGAGCTCCGAAAATATATATATATAAAATGTATTATAAAACAAGTCGGTAACATTGCAGTTGCATATGAAAGGAAATTTACATGGCTTTATAAATTGAATTACTGTATTTCAGTATTTATGCCAACTTTGCGATTCTCACACCAGGTAGTCCCAGAGATGGCGCACGAATTTGCAACTTTATAAAACAAAATCTTGTGTTGTCGTCGGGCAGAAACGAATAACTTCTTTGGTAATAAATAAGAAACAACAATCTAAAAGTAGGTTGACTGTTTGAAACAACAAACTCTGTTTATTCAATTGTTTATTATGTTTTACATATCGACTACCAATGTAAGTTAAATATAGTAATGCCCCCCCCCCCGGGTCTGTAACTTTTGACAGAACTACGGATTTACTTAATACATCAGTTGGGTACGTAAACTTGACTGCTTGTTTTTATTTAACAGACTCTTTACAGGGTCTGAGGGATTCTCTCAAGAGACCGTTTCTCCAGCTAGGATTGGATCTTGAGATCGTATAATCTCTCCATAGATATATTAAGTTCTTCGGGAGTTCTGCGCCGGACCTTTGGTAAACTTCAGTCTGCCTGCACCTGAAGAAAGAGGAAATGCTCCGAATGACCATCTCTCTAATAGGGACGAAGTTCGTGGTTCGGTAATCTCTCCTCCCGTTCTCCCCGTGCCCTGAAGGTGACAGTTTCTCTGAGTAGGAACGGAACCTGAATATATAAAAACTACTGAATGCGGAGAAAATGGTCTCGATGCCACACTTTAACGTTGTATGATACTACGAGATTAATGTATCGGTGATGAACTTTACCATGGTTTGGAATGGACAAAAAAAGAAAACATCAGCTGGTTGTATCAGACCTGTATATTTAGCCGGGATCAACTTCTGATAGAACTCAACACCTTCAGGTACGATTTAGTTGTAAAGAACATCATCCTTATTTGGTGTGCAGTAGTCCACCAATAGGGGAACGTGTTCTCTACTTTGTATCGGGCCATAATACCTGCTCCAGGAATACTTGCAAATCACATTTTGTCATGTTCGCTGATTTGCTTGCATATGCTTTCACATTTGGTAATTCATGTGTCATGGTAGCTGCGAAATGTCCACTGGGCTCCGAGACGAGAACATACATGTTTGGAAGTAACGTACCATTCATCACAATAACTGGCATTATCATATATGAATGCGTTGTTGCTACAACTGAACCCATGGCACCAAAGATCGTCATGTTTTTCTTAAAGGAAAGAAGAGTTCTTCCAGCACGTAACTCTTTATTGAATCTGGATTGATCTGCATTCATAATTTGACCTGAAGATAATTTGTGCTCTTGAATGAAATCCTTAACTTCATTAACAAAGTTTGTGGCTTTCTGTTGTACATCACAATCATCAACAGCAAATCGCTTGCTCACTTTATGTGTTACCTTACGAGATACTATATTGTTTTTTTTCCTTAAAAGCTTTGATCCAACTTGAGACGTTTTAAATAATAAGGTGTTGTTCTGGTCAAGTTGTTGCTTAACATTTAGTGCCCATATACGTATCATTCTGTTGTGGATAACGGCATGTTGTTGTCTCATTGCGATAAAATGATTACGCGCTTCTTTATTAATTCTTTCTTGCAAGGATTTATTGTGTTTGCAAGGAATGTTGAGCCTCTTCTCAATTTTTTGCAAGACCGTTTTATTTTTAATCTTTCTTCTGTGTGCCATAACAGTAGTGAATTGTACACAAGGTGACATGTCGATGGATAACTGGAGAGGATTATGTCCTCTTGGCTGTTTTGTCCAGATTTTGTATGCATCAACTAAGTACTCTCCAGAGAATTTCGTCGTCTCCTCTTTTGGTGGTGATGGAACATACGAAGAACTACTGCTTTCGTGACAATCCATTAATGGTTGACTTCGATCTCGAGGTGATTTTGTTCCTGATTGTAACGTTGGATCATCGCCGAGATCACTATATATTTCCTCATTATCACTGCCCTCCTCGTCTACCATAAGTGTGGTAAACTCTTAAATTACAACCTCTTCTTCAAATAGCTGCTTTTAAATCTGTTCAAACACTATACGTTCTTCCCTTGTTGGCGTTTCGTCCGAACCCTTCCTACGTAAACACACCTTTCCAAACCGTATAAGTATGTTAAATTGCACCACATGTCTTGTCTTCTAAAGCACAATTGTCTTTCTGTTTTTCAAATATCAACAAACAACACAAAAAAGAAGAAAACACCAAACATGCACGTAACCATTTGCACTCGCGACTACTATACAACTAACAGTCCCGGTTCCTTCTCCCGTCTTTCCGCGATACTTTACTATTCCTACATACACGCTCTTCTCATCTGCTAGAGCCAACAGTACCATAGTATGCAAAATTGTGCCGTATGGCTTTCCTTTTTCAACAGCAATCACCTTGGTTTTGTTCAAACAAGCGAAAACCAGCACGTCTGGCATATTGGTATTTGTGTAGTTTTTTTTAAATGAGGCACCACTGCTTGGTAGACAATTTGTGTTCTTCTATGTTGTTGTTGTTATACTATTAATACTACATTTGCATTCGGTCTATTACGCATTTCATGCATTATTTCCTAAAGCTGTGTCGTGATATAAATTACATAGGTTGGCCATGGTCAGCACGTCTATCTCCGAAAGCATGCAACACTTCAACGCCTGACTCTGCCATTTTGTTCTTTCCTACGAGTACTTTTATAATGTATATTAACTGATATATAGTTCTATTTACAGTAAATTTATTGTTATAAGTTGGTAACACTGCTTCATAGATGGCAACATTATTCATGGTTTTCGTTTTTGAGGAATTTATTTGTCAAATCGATGAATATCAGAAGCCCAAATGCGATGTCACCGGTTGCCAATGTTGCCAACCTATTATAAAGTTGAAGTATTTCAAATGGTACTACGTCGGTATATTGCATATTTCGTACCGTCTAGTAATTATGGACAACATCTGTGAAGCACAAACCGCAGTGTTGCAAACTGTAGAAAATATACAAGATTCAACAGTAACAATGTCGGTTCTCCACATTGAACTTGATATAGCGTTCATAGTTTGCTCCATTGCTCCACTATACTTTGGTATATTTTTCTTTATTTTGTATTAATTAATATATAGTGCTATTTCAAGAAAATGCATTTTATTGTGAGTGGGCAACACTGCTTCACGGGTGGGAATACTGTTCCCACATTTCATTACTACTTTTTGTCATTTTTAAGTTCCTAAAATTTCATTCCTATTGCTCTAACCATTTTCAAGATATTCAATTTCAAGTTGCATACTGCCCATTATATGATATCTTTTACATTTCAAGTTCTAGGATCTCCCTATGGTTCATAGCACCTTAAAATTTGATGATCTCCATATCTTATCATGATCTATCAGATGCGCTATGTCTGCAATGGATTTGCGCGACAACCACCATGACCCTTCCTTGTCAGTAGGGATCGTCAACAGTTGGAACCCCGGAGCTCTAGAATGCAAAACGATGGTATAGCGCCAAAGAAGCGTAACTGCAAAACTGAAGTTTCTGAGTTAATTCTATGATGATAGATTGTATATTCTCATAGATTGTATATTTTGTTTGGTGCCAAATTGGCATATTTGCATTCTAAGTCGTTTGAAAGTTACTTGAAATTACGTTAAAGCATAACTAATTTATTAGCATTGCGTTGTGTGAGATTAAAACTGGATTTTCTCAGAAGTGAAAAAAAAAACGCAGTTACGCCCTTTTGGAGCTAAACCATCTCTCTAACAGCTGAGCTACGACCGCACGGCTTTTCAACCATACCTTACTGATACTTTACTATACATGGAATTTAGTGCTAATTGCGTTTTAAATGCAACCCAACACTATTCCAACAAAGATGCAACTTTAAGAAGAAAGAAGTATTCGTTTGCTAATTTGCACTAAAGCAGAAACAGATATGAACAGTTAATTATTCAAGGCAGCGAAGTCTTACCACGCGGAAATGGTTATCCAATGGTAAAATCTCACGCAATGTTTCTTATCGCGGCCTTGGTCGCAGATCTCAAGAGGTCAACCTACACCGAGGAAAAGTTTCCTTCACCGACACGAAAGGGCATTGGTGTTCATTATGAACTATACGAAGAGAACTAGAGAGGTTATGTATTTCTTAATATTCATAATTTTGCTGCCGAAACTTAGCGTGATTAAAAAAAACGAAAAAAATTAAAATTGCACGTTTTGGTCTCTCATTAAGCGTTTGTTTCTTATGCTTAAAAATGTGATAATATTTCCATTTCATGCTACATGAAAGTACACGATGGACTAACACATTTGATTAGATG
>JAGDQP010074723.1:0-10240 GCA_022664845.1 Lepisma saccharinum | reverse complement strand
TAGTTTACTTGGTTAAGCCATTAGGCTGCAACAGAGATGACTCGAGTTCTAGCCCCCTCCTCTCCTGCGAATATGTTTATTTCTTTCCTGGACGGCAATAACCACTTACTTTAGCTAAAAACAAAAGTTTGTTTACATTGATTTCACATTAAAAGTGCAGAGAAGTCATTAATTAAAATGTGACCTATTTGAGGTGTATCAAAGATAAATACGTACAGATGGAATTGTCTTCTCCGTTGGCGAAGTCTTGTCTTTGAGAATGAAACCCACACTGACTGACACGTGCGAATGTTTTCTTTTATGGGGTGTTTTATCTGTGAAAGGGGACATTTCCGATACATAGAAATCGCATTTTGCAAATTTGTTTACAACAGGGAGATTTCAATCTGTTTAATGTTACTGAAGATAAAACAAAGCAGTAACTATAAAAGAGAGAGAGAGAGTGAGCTGTAAACTTGGAAAACTTCCGAATTAGACAGAAGATGAAAGTTATCGACACACTTTACTTAAATGTTTCCATTTAATCAATATGGAAACACGAACTTTGGAGATCATTTCTATAACATTTGTTTAGCAGTATGAGCAATTACTTTCCTTGCACGTTTAAAGCTTTTACGGTATATCCAGCGTTAACGAAGCGGCCATATCTCTGTAAAAGTATGTTTTTTTTTTTACTTTGATTTTAGCGTTGGTTTTACGGATTCATCATTGTCGAATGTGTTAGTACTGCATTCACCGTAAAATCGACGGATTTTTTTACGGTGAGTTTTTATCAATAGACACAGTGCTAATAGAGCAGGTGGGGTGGGGGGTGGGGTAATCCTCCGAGTTCAAAGAAAGGAAATTAACATCCCTTTCTAGTTGGTCAAACGAAATGTTATTGTTTATGCACTGAAATTTTCGTTAGCAGATTAACATTTTAGCCATTTACTTTTATTATTGCAATTTCACATTTTGCACTGCTGGACTATACGAATATTCTGCTTTAAAATTCTGTATGTTGAATAGGATTTTTTTTTATAATGTTAAAAATATAACTTTGATGGCATTAATAAATTAACTAGTTTCCAGTATCAGGTAAAGCTTATGTGCTGCTTGAAATGTAGATTTGAAATATGGTCATTAAATTAATACACAATATGTAACTTTTAAGTTAATATTATGGTTTGTTCTGGTTAGCTTTTATTGTAGGACAAACAACAGATGTGGGGCAGAACAGCATTAAAACTGAGTTTTGTAGCGACTTCTTTTTTAAATTCACTACAAAACTTTTTCTGGTCCCATTAATTACCTTTAAGCTCTTTTCAAATTAATGTTAGCTATCTGGCAGCATTCGGCGATTTAACAATTAAAATAATTGTTTAAACCTAAACATAATTTTCGTGGTTGGATACTTTGTCTGTATCTTGGTGTTAGTTAGTTCGGGTTTGAAATACAAGGGTGTGAAGGCGTTATCGGTTCCAATAAATCGTTTGAGGCTATTAAGATTTGCTTGGTGTGAATTGAAGCATTTTATACTGCGGAGAATAGGGTTTGAAACTGGGTGTTTGTAAGCGCATTTAAATTGTCAGGTAAGGGAATGCTTGGATCGAGAATTTTGGTAAAGTGTTCATACAGTGCTAAGGGGTTATATTGGTTTGGGTAGAATTTTGAATTGAATCTAGAAGTCTGTTGAGGTTGTTTTCCGGTTCTTATGGGACAGCGTAGAGCTATTGAGAATTTTCACCTTACTGACACGGAAAGGTCAGGTTAGATTCGTGGATAATATTTATCTTTTTCAAGCTAAATTTTGAAATTCTGCCTTTGAATTCGGCGTTGATGTGTAGTACATTTCCTTTCTAAAATTTGAGTTGGTGAAACAGTAATGTTCAGTGATCGAAGTCAGGTAGTTGCGCACTTACGATGTTTTGAGAATTTTTCTTTGTCAGCTTGTAGTAGCACGTAGCCGGATTAACAAAGTGAGTCTGGTTGTTATTGGATTGAGCTATTGCAAAATATTGGGTTCTTAGAGGAATGCTTTTCTAATAGAGTTATGTGTGTTAAAGTAATCTTAAACTTTTGGTTGTGGTGTGAGCTTGAGCAAGGAATGAAGAGTGAGCGAAGTCGAGTCAGATTGGAAGGTGGCACGGGAATATTGTTTGGTGTTTCGAATTCTTGAAAGCGAAGTTCGGTTCGTCGTCAGGTAATAAGTGAATTTTATGGTTCTGTTGTGAGCAGGTTTAGTTTAAGGAACTATTGTAGTGGAAGAATTGATTTTGATAACTCCAACCGAGGAAATTTAAATAGTAATTTGTTGATTTAATCTAAATAAATCAACAAAATATTAGCTTATTAAAAGGAATTGTTGACCAATAAATAGTTGATTTCCTAATTATTAATTTTGAGCAATTAATCAAACTTTTGCTGGACTTTGATAATCTTCTGTCCCCTCCCCACTTAAAATTTTCTGAAAAATAGTTTGATTTTCATTTTCCATGAATAAAATTAAATTTTAAAACTGAATTAAATCCTAACTAACTAATCGGATTGATTACTTGTGTTTTCTGTTTTTTTTTTTTTCAATTCAGTAAAACTTGGTATTCGAAACTTTGATAACTTTTGTCACCCCAACCCCCTAAATTTAAGATTTTAATAATTCTTTATGAGATTTTCGGGGGAAAGGAGGAGTTTATCCTTCAGTTGGAGATGTAGTTTCAATTGAAGACTTCCTCGTTGCCCTGAATCAAGTGTGGAATTATATTGTAAATTACATCAATTGCTTCAGTATAGTTTTTTTCTGATTGAAGCTTGGTTTTCATGATTATAAATTGATTGTGAGTTGATGTTTATTTCATTGCGATGATTGTGATTGATTTGTGTTTTTCTGCCACTATGAGGTTTTAATGGAAGGTAGTGGTGAGACAGTCTTGTAAATTATTCGGGACGGGTGTAAGCCATAGGGCTGTTACCGCTATCGAACTCAGGTTCACCAGCATACGAGGCCAATGCTCAACGAACTGCATTGCAGCTGTTTGGTAATATATTTCTTTAAAAAGACACAATAGAAACCCTTAAATTGTGAGGCACATAGAAAACATAACAAAATAATAGACGTGAAAATTTATAAATTTTCAAGTATAGTGTATAGAGTTTGTTAAAAAGAAAGTATTGTTTGCTTGGAGAAAACAGATCGAGTAGATATTGCTTTTTCTTGATAATTTCATAAGAAAACAATGCAATGATCTCACTTTAAAATCTTCAAATGATACATATTACCATGATTTTGCGCTTTAAGAAAAGTTTCACACGCGTAACCCATTTTCGTAGAAACTCAAATAAATAGAGGACATGAACGTAGAAAAACAACAATAAGCTGGCTAATAAACAACCGCCAGAGGTAACATTACGGAGACACAAACATAGGAATAAATAAACAAGTCCCGCGAGGAATATTGCACGAAGAAGCGACAGAGATTACTCATAATGCGAATATTCAGGAATAATAAGACAGGAAGAAGGCAGCGGGAATGAGAGAGACGTGATGTAGCATAAGAATGATTGCTTTTCAGAGAAAGATGGGGGAAAAAGGGAGACTACGCAAGAAAATTCCCACTTCACATCTGTGCACAGAATACAGAATCTGAAGAGAAAATGAAGAATTCAAAAGAGTGAGATGATATTCAAGACACAGTAAAGAGTTAAGAAAATAGGTCTAATCATTGTTAATAAGTAATAACTTAAGTATAAAGTTAACTGTATGATGGGGATTCCCACCCAGGGCAACGTTTATTTAACAAGTACAATATTTTTTTCTTTCTTGTCCTGTAAAGGCTATTTTAACGTTGGCTCTTATTAGCTAGATTGTTTGATTCAACCTTATTTAAAACCTTTCTGCTTTGATTTGCAAATCTTGATTCATTTTTGAGTCAGTTCAAAATTATTATGTACGCACCGAAACAAGAAGAAACTTGCTTTGCATGAATGTCGAAACGTGTAGTTTTGAAGCGAGAAGAAAGCAAATATGTTACGTCGCAAATGACGTAATATCTGGACAAATAATCACGTGTTGTAGCAAACCGTGATCGAATTTTGTATGCAAGGGCTTTATCTGAGCAAATTTTACGGCTGAGATACTGCAACATATAAAATATTCCCCCAGTTAGAATCTTAATGTGAAGTAGCTGACACTACGCAGTAGATTAATTTCTTAGTCAATTCTTCAATCATAAATTTTGCTTCCCCCGCGGAAAAACTTCGATTCTGATGTGTTGAATCTTAAACGTCATTACTAATTGAGGTATCAAATAATTTATGATGATACCCTGACACCTTTAATTTCCTGTAGCTCTGAAAATACACGACTGAATATTTGATCGAAGGAACGTTTTGTTGTTTCTCTGTGAAGAATTTCTCCTTATTTATGACCATTTAGGCTCTTCTTTATAAGCTAGGATAACAATCATATTACTCATAATCAGATTTTGTAGTAGTTCTATTAACATTATGTTGCTTGCGTATAATTTACATTGCGAAAATTTAATACTGCTTTTCATGTTCCTCAAGCAAAGAAATTGAAGTATGAATTTTCGCCTTAGAAACACAATTTGAGTTGATGACCGAATTCGGAAGGTAGCTTGAATAAGGAAAAACTAAAATTAGTGATTGATCTACACAATATAAGATTACACCACTTGATTACATAGTCTAGAGCTGGGAACAACAGATGAACTGAGAAATACCGGTGACCTATTTCATCAGAAAGACAGACCAAACGAAATCTCAAAAGTGACAAGGACAATTCAATCAGGTGAGAGGAAATCGTAAATAAAAAACAAGTGACATTCTCATATAGGTTTTCGAGCAGAACCAGGAATCGTTTAGAACTGCCCGCTTTTCGGCTACGAGCGGTGGTAAAAGGCTATTGTTACAGATAGTAAGACAAACACTACAAAAACAAAGGTGGTAGTGAAAAAAATAAGGTCTTGTTGATCTGTCAAGAATACTAGTGCTGCTTCGTAACACCCTAATAAGCTGATTAAAGGCAACACCCTACTTTGTAGTAACTGAAGAACACTGCATTATACCGTAAAAAGAACACCGTATTTTAAAACATCACGAGAGTAAGTTAATTCTACATAATATAATATATCGGGATAAAGCATGTGAAGATGATTGAGGGAATTGTTATAGTTCGTAACATACTAATATAAAAGTTTAAAAATATCGTCAACCATACGTATAAACGTTTGCGAATATGTAATAGAAAAACAAAATGATTATATATGTCAAGGTATAATTAGTGTAAAACATATTTTCTAGGGAAGTATCGTGGACATCGTAAACTTCAGTAAAAGAATATTTTAGAATACACGCGCCGAGGTGGCTCAATGGTAGAGCGCTCACCCTGATGCGTAGGGTCCTTGGTTCGAGCGCGTCTCGTGCCATGTGGGCTTTGTGATGGACAAATACCGCGTGCGTGGGTTTTCTCCGGGTTATCCCACTTCTTTCATTTCAACAATCCTTCCATCATCATCCATACGGTCTGATCCAAAGCTGATAAAGGCCTTACATTCAAATCCAATAAGCACAAGTTACGATTGTGGAGCAAAAGTACGCAGTTTTACAGTTTAATTTAAGTGTATGATAATTTAGTCGATATAGGCAAATGATAGTCGATACAATTTCCATGTGTAAACTCGTGTAATAATAATAGGATAATTCGAAGGTGAACCTACGTTGCTTAACCGACGACGCCTTGGATGTTATGCAACTGAAAATGAAGAAGAGGCGTTTCGGTTGCAGAGCTTCCAGGCGTTGATGTTAAAAATGCTGCTAAGTAAGTCTGAACAATAATTATTAACTTTTTAATCTTTCCTGGGGATGAAAGTAGAGGCTACATTAATGGTTTCCAGCATATCATTTTGATTAAAAATGATAGGGTGAAGTTTCCACCTTTAATAGGAAATGAAGAATGTATCTATATTTTACAACTCTTAAGCACAAATGAGATTATGAAAATTTACAGCGTCCTTCCAGTTCCAACAACACTGCTTAATAATAAACTATCATCTTTGCAGTAGCTTCTATAATATACGTGACTATATTATTAAACTAGAATAAAATTGTAGAAAATACAGGGTTCTAATTTAGAACAATTTTGTTACTATGTAGAGTCAGTCAACACTGCTAACTTTTCAGTAACGTAAAATAAAGAAATCAAGCAATTGACAACCAATCTAATATTAAAGTTTTATGAGTATTCTATGTAGGTAGGAAGTCATCATAATTTTCAGGGATGATGTCCCTTGATGAGCAAACTTTGTCTGAAAGAAATTCTCATGGTAGCGCATGCCTAGTCTAGAACTTTTCCAGCATTTACTTAGGAAACTTCAGGATGCCCTGTGAGCAAAGTTTCTATCTGCATCACGATTCTAATGTTGATCTGAAGCTTGAACAGTATACTTGATGATATCACAATGATCCAAACCACTTCGTTTTTTTCGGCTCTTAACGAACTCCCTGTGATGTGATGATCTATGTTAATCTAATTGCAAATTTGCACAAATTAAACTCATGATGTATAAGGTGTGAAAAAAAGAGGAAGTAACTTGTTGTCCGTTGGATTTGTAACAACTAAATTCTACGTTTACGTGGATACTAATTGTTTAAATGATACCTCAACATGAACTTTTACTTATTCCAAGAGGTTTAGTTTAGAAAACTCAAAATATTGATCAAGACGAGAACCTCCGCACAATCTTTTCAAAATAAGATTGGTGAAACAAACTAAGAACGACAAACAGACGAATTGACTTTATTTTACTATTTTCGGTGACAGTCGAAGAGATAAGAAGCATTAGTAAAATTTTGCAGTATCATTTTTGCTATCCTTACCCTAATGTTCAATGTGAATTCAAGGAAACTAACAAAATCAAATCAATTTTTTTTAGCCTCGATTTTCAAATTTGAACTCACTGAACGTACGAATATATTAATAGACGTACTAAACTTGTCATGATTCAAATACTTCCTGTGAATATCTTGCGAAATTTTAGTGTATTTGTTTTGTTTCTTTGTAGGAAGATCAACGATTACTTTTCACACAATAGATACGAATTTCACACAATAGATACATTTCTGCCAGTTAGAAGACTATAAAGCCTAATGGTAAAACCACATTACACACTTCGTTTAAACATATTTTTTAACATTCTTCCTTCTATTGTAGAAATGTAGGTAATGTGCTCAAGAAATGTAAGTAATGTGTAAAAGAAGTTTAATGTATTCAATGCATGTATGAAATGTATACAAGAAGTGTAATTAATATGTTCAATTAGTGCAACAAATGTGTACAATAAATGTAAGTAATGTGTTCAAGAACAGTAAGTAATGTGTTTAAGAAGTGTAGAAAGTTTATCATGTCTTTCAGAAGGTGAAATTTAAAAAGAAACGTTTGCTTACTTAATATTTCATAATAATTTTTTGATCATTTCAGTGCACGTTTTGTTCACAATACGGTTTCAAAATCTTCTGTTCAATCATTTCTGCATTGAACTTATTCAATATATGGCGAGAAATTTGATTCATTTAATGCGTCCTTTAACGCTCAGCTACCACCAACACAACGTGGTTTTATTCTCGCTACCACTAACATTTCTTTCTTCTTAAGACTACCAAAACCTTCTATTCATATCCTCTTAATTTGAGTGATAAAAATGTTCCACAATGAAAAATTATACACAAAGTGATGCAACGTTAACCCTTTTTTAGAGTACCGGTAAACACTGTTGATTACAATAACTGTGGAGATAATAGTAAATAGATACTGAACTATCGAATCGCAGAATTTAAAAGAAATCCATTACGACCGCTAATAACTAGTTACTGTAGTATTCGAAGAAACGAGGAAGGTTATGGGAAATACAACGCATCTTCTGAATTTCCCCCTCCACCCAATTTTCTTTCTGCAACAGATATGACTTCTGTTAAGCCAAGAGTTCAACCTCGTTTTTTCTTCTGCCGTCAATAAGGTCGTGTGCAACGTAACCTCGTTGTGTGATTGCTATTAGATTTCGTCACGCTCCGAGGCAGATATGCCACCAGAGATTTGAGAGAGAGACAGAGAAAAAAAGCAACAGAGAGAGTGGGGGAGTGATACAAAAGAAGGGAAGGGTAACAAGATCGCTTAAGGCGACAAGCTCGGTACGACACAAGAGGAAGATAAATCTCTACTCTCCAATGGCAGCTAATGTAAGATAAGAGACAAATGATGTGAGTGGTGGAACAATACATTTTACAAAACCATTCCTACTACGCTACACATAAAGTAAGATATTGTAATGTTTCCAATTCTTTGTCCATATTATATTTGAACGTGATTTTTTTTTTCGATATGAATAATTTTCACCTTCATAAATTATCGACACACTGCTGTCTTCTTTCTTTCGTATTTTCGCGTCGACGTGGCTCCATATCTACTATGTACACCTGCTTCTACCGTAGTTATTTGATCTGTAGTGTTTACTCCTGTAATGACGTCAAAACGGGTTTCACGCTATTGATTTACTGTTCCCTCCTTCTCACTTCTTTTATTTTCTATTTAGTACACCGTAAAAAATGTGGACGTTTTTAATATTCTAACAGCATTTCTTGTACACCGAAAATGAAGTAAGAGGGGTCGTAACTCAGTTAGGAGGGCGTCGTTAGCTTTGTATTCGCAACGTCGTCAGTTCGCGCCCAACGTCTGTCCATCCTGGGTGATGTTTTCGATGGCTTCTGTTAATTGGACCAGTAAATACTGACACAGTACCTTGAAACGGCCAGTGCCGATAGCTTTCTAAAATCTCCCCCATTCTGTTGCTGTTGTTATTGCTGTCAATCGCCCTTCAACTTTACCAGGAGTTGGTTAAATAAACAAATAATTTAGCACTTTTGTGCTCTTCCAATGTGCGTCATAAATAGCGAATATTTCCCTACAGATTGCTTATAATTTTTAAGTACAGAATCCAGCTATTTTGGAGGATATGTGTTACAACGTATAAATTAAGTATTTTTGCAATGTAAAACATGAACATAAAACAATTAATTGTGGAGTAAACTGGAGACATTTTCGATATATTACCACTAACTGATATTTTTCAAGTATAAATTTATCATATATCCGCTCCTATTGCTGGAATATGACACCAGTGTCCCCAAAAATCGATATTTAGAGATAAATTAGATTTGTCGAAAGCAAATCCAATATTTTTCTGAGATAAGTTGTCGAAATATTGCTGTATACAAGGTAATCAAAAAAGTTTTTGCCGTTCTTGACGTCCTATTAATCATACGCTTACAGAGATGAAACGAAATGACACCCGTGCTTGCCAAGCGATCGGGAGTTAGTCTGACCATCGATCGACCTTCAGTAATACAGGCACCGTGCTCACACACATAGTCACCGTGCTCACAACAGTCATAGTTCGTCCAGTGTAAAAGAGAAATGGAGGTATCGAAGAAGCTTGTTCACGTTTGCTTGTTGTTTGACTTTTAGGCCTGTCAGCTGCCGCATTAAGTCGCCGCATATGACCATGTTTCCGCTGGCTATGCTCTCTGTATGGTAGACTTGTCGCCAAGTGGTGAATTACGAGCTCCTTCCACCTGATCAGACCATCACTGCTCACCTCCACTCACAGCAGTTGCAAAGGGTGCACCGTGCATTGCTGAATCGCAAGGGTGTGCTGTTCCTCGACGTCAATGCCAAGCCACATGTGGCAAAGCGGACCCGGGGGACCCTTCAGCAACTTGGCTGGGAGACACTGTGCCATGCACCATATTCACCGGACCTTGCGCCAACAGGCTATCACCTGCTTCATTTCCTTGACAACCACCTCCGTGGGAGATCCTTCGCCAATGAGGGAGACCTGCGGAACGCACTCACGGACTTCTTTGTCTCGAAGACTGCCGACTTTTATGACCAGGGTATTGTGCAGCTGGAGGAACGTTGTAAAAGGGGTGTTGGATGCTGATGGAGCTTACTTCGAAACCTAAAGATACGTGCCGTCCACTCTGTTGCTCTTTTTTATACTGCTCAAGAACGACAAAAACATTTTTGGTTACCTTGTAAATAAATTATTTTCTCCTAAGGGGGCGCGCCCCACGCGCACCTAGCTGGATCCACCACTGAAGTGCACATGATCAATTCACGTCCACCCCGATGGCGAAATCATAATTCTCTTAGTAGTTTTATTTCAATTTGGGAATTATTTTTACTCTTCAA
>JAGDQP010074722.1:0-10240 GCA_022664845.1 Lepisma saccharinum | reverse complement strand
ATGTGGGTAACTGTATTCTCTCCATGAATTTATTGAATTCATGGTGTTTTGGATCTCTATATTAGGATGACGATGGACCAGACGTCCTGTTTTTAATGGGACGGTCTTTTTTTCGTAATGGGTGCCGTTGTCCCGACAAATTGTTAACGGGACAGCAGATGTCCCTTTTATTGCTACAAAGAAGTCGCCAATCTTTTCACTTAACTTTTTTCTCAAATAACTCCTAATTGCTTGGCAATAGACGGAAAATAAAGAGAACGTAGGCGTGGTATCATGCTTTATGTTGTCTTAGTAGTTGGAAGTTGTCAAGAGACGTACAGAGTGGTTGAGTAAGGATTCACAGCACTTGCTGCTTAAGCCTGAAACGGATCCGCTCTATTACCATATTTATTATCCTAAATTATTTTAAATAATCCTTTTATTTCACTTCAAGTGTATTTTAAAGGATGGACTTTGTTTGGAAAAAAGATTTAAAAAATACATTTTGATGGGAATAACTTCAATTAAGCTTGAACTTTTGATTTTCTCGAAATACTAATTAATATTTGGGTCAGTGTCATACTCAGATCTTCGATAAAGACGTTACACATTATATATTTTCTTCACAACTGTATAAAATACTTTTGTATTGATGGATATTTAATATTATTTTGTTGATGTTAAAACAAATCACCAACGAACATCACAAAATTTTACATATGATCTTCATTCATAATTTCTCTTCATTTTGGGCAAACTATACAGTATCTTTAGTAGCTTGTGCAGTACCGAATTGAAAATTGGCAACATGACTCATACCATCTTGAATCACAAAAAAAGGCTCAAAGGATAATACTTGGCTAGACCTGAGCAAGGAAACATTTGCCACAGTTGATTGACTCGCTGCCTCGCTAACAACACAAGTTAAAATCCGTAACGTGATGTTTCGCGTTGGCGCTCCGAGTTGTTAGACCCTTCATCAGTAAATTCCTGTATCTAGCTAGATTGATATTACGATTGAGATTCGAACTCCTGGAAACGCACTTAAACTTCTTATTCGTTAAATCTTTTCTACTTTTTTGTGTTATTTAGTTATCATATTTTAGTTTTGAATGAGCTTGTTTTGTTTATTTACGTGTATTTTCGTTTTATGTTTTCACAATGTAATAAATTACAAAGCATAAATTAACCTTGTGCACATGAGATTTCATGAAAATACCAATTTATACTTTATCAATACTAGCTGATTTGCCCGCCCGTTGGTATGGGGTGTATAAAATATGTTCGCAACAGTCATCGGGACTGTCACCAATACTCACTTTCCCGTGGCGGTCTGGGGCCCTAACTTTGGGAGTTTTGAGGAGCTGCGTCTCCTTTATCGTAACCGGACTTTCCGGGAGCTGCGCCCAAATGGTGCAGATCTACTACAGCTGTTACTACTACTACTATTGAATTTAATTGTTTTTACCTTTAGGCATCTAAGGCTCACTACGTCTACTATTACTACTACTACTACTACCCAGCAAACCAAATGCCGAGAAAGACGGCAAATGGTCGGGATTTTGGCAGAAGCCAAACTAGTAGTCGGGAAATGGTTGAGGGAAGGTCGGGGTGCAGTCACAAGTAGCGTTTTGTCGTCGGACCGTTTCCTCTGATTTGCCGGCATAGAGGCGAACCACCACCACACCCCAGCATTTAATGGTGGGAAAATAATGGGACCCCGTCCATTACCTTAGGTCGGGAAAACTTCGGAATGAAACTGAACAAGCGGAAAGTTTTCATACACCTTTGACATTCTAAAGATGGGCTGAAAAGTCTCATATGATATTGCGTCAGCGAGTCGAGATATCAAAGGTCACGAAAATCGGTGTTTTGCATATATCTTGCTTCCTAAGGTCACTAAAAAATGATTTTTTTGCAAATATCTCGCTTCCTATGCGCCGCATGTCGTTAAAGGTGATTACAAAACTTGTAGAGCATCAAATTCTTTACAAATTTGGTTATATGCATTTCTTTCGTATGATTAACCGTTTTCGAGATATAGCACAAAAAAGGGGGGGAATGCACGTTCGTTTATAGGATATCGCCGTATAAATTGCGGAGACAAATTCATAATACACTTTACAAAAAAAAAAAATGTTAAAACATTGTTGATTTACAATAATAGTTCAGAAATACTTTTTATAAATAACAAATTATCAATTAATAACTAACTCTATGGCTTACAGAACTCGCAAGTTCATCGCCGCAGGAAAAACGTTCGCCATTGGATTCTATCCTGGGCAATATCAAGCCAGTTTTCATCATGAACGCCTACTTCTCGAAGATATCTTCTAATATGGTCCTCCCAACGACGTTTCGGTCTTCCCAATGGCTTCCTTCCATCCGGCCTTTAAACAAGGATAGAATATATTCTTCGTTTTTTCCCCATCCGAGCTACTTGGCCTGCCCACCTTAGTCGTCGCGATTTCATTATTTTTACATCTGGTGAATTGTACAGTCCGTGAAGTTCTTCATTATGCAGTTTTCTCCACTATCCAATCATCTCGTCCCGTTTCGGCATGTATATCTTTCTCAAAACCTTATTTTCAAATACACGTAATTTATGTTCATCTGCAAGGGTTGTACTCCAACTATCGCACCCATAAAGTATTACCGGCAAAATAACCGTTTCGTATATTTTCAATTTCAATTTCGTTTATATTAATTGCGATGTTAGAAGTTTTTGGACTGAATAGAAACGCGTTCCCCGATACTAAGCGACCTTTTATTTCAGCAATGACCTCATTTTTGCTTGTTACGTATTCTCCCAACTATTTACATTTGTTTACTTTCTCTAGGACCTAATTCCTAATTATTATGTTTTTATTTCCTTCATTCCCTGTGTTTCGGCTCGTTACAATGTATTTTGTTTCATCTATGTTTACCTGTAGACCTATCTAATCGCACGCTTCTACTAAGATATCGTCCCCTATTAAATCTACATCATCCGCGTATACAAATAGTTGATTCGAACCATTCAATGATAGCCCCTTTTTGTTTCCTTTAATTTTTAAAACCGCATATTCTAAAGTAAAGTTAAACAGTAGTGGCGACAAGGCATCGCATTGTTTCAATGCGTTGTACATCTTGAAACTATCTGACATGTTATTACCTATCCGTACTCTGCGTGCGGGGTCGCTGAGTCACATCTTCACTAGTTGAACCACTGTTTTCGGAATTCCAAATCGTATCAGGATACTTTATAACTTTTCCCTTTTGATAGAATCATATGCTTTCTTAAGATCAATGAATAGCTGATGAACAGTCCTATTGCATTCCCATTTCTTCTCCAAAATTTGTCTCAAGGCGAAAATCTGGTCCAACGTGGATCTATTTCTTCCAAATCCACATTGGTGATCTCCAATTATTTCATCTACGTATGTATTTAGGCGTGTTAACAGAATATTACTTATTACCTTGTAACATGTTGGAGGTAACGATATTCCGCGGTAATTATTACAGTCCAATTTATCGCCTTTTTTCTAACTCGGAACTATTATTGAGGTTTTCTATTCCTTTGGAAGCCCCTCCTTTCTCCATATAGCACTTATCAATTTATGTAGTTCCTTGATTATTGCCGTTTCTCCTGTTTTAATTAATTCGGCTGGAATCTTATAGTTTCCCGTCATATTCGACTCTAAAATTCACTCGGGCTCCAATTCACATCCTTCATCAAGATCGTTTGGTTCTGATGAAGCGTTGAGGCATGCTTGTCCGCGGCACTGGCTACAAACTTTGGAGCATTTCAACCCTATTTTCCTTCATCCAAACTTACTTTATGCCACAACCTTTCGTGAAATTGCAGAAGATTCGATTCATTAGTTCGTCCGGCGCTGAAGGCAATAATGTCATCTTTGGCTCTAGGATATCGTTCTTTAAATCCCACCCTCATTCTTCAGGTTGCGAATTCTTTCCTAACCAAGTCTGCACCTGGAAATAGACCCAATAGATGTGTTGCAGAGCTGCTGCACTTGTAGGAGGAAGAGACGATAATTTTACTGGTCTACTGAGTCTTGTTGATTTAATGAAGTGTGTGTACCTGAAGTTGCCAATATTTGTTTCCAATTTTGGAACATTATAAACTGATAAGAGAAAACGTATTCCGATTTTCAAATAATCTATTTGGGGGGCAGTTTTCTTGTAGAAGTGGTTGAGCTGATTTGTACAAATCATGGTGTTTCTCGAACATTTTTATAATTTGCAGTTTTCCTTTATTGAACAGCGCAGTTGTTGTGTCGCATCCACTGAAGACGTACAAAAATAAAATATGCTCTTTGGAACGAGGATATTTATCAAACCTGTTACACGAATACATTCGTGTTTCCACATTGCCCTTGCAAATTAGTTTTAAAGAAAATTGTTTGCTGATAATGAGTTCGTCCTATTAAAAGAACCAGCAGTTCAATATCCTCTCCAACAATGACGGTGGTTCTTTGTTGTTCTGATTCTTCAATGGCTGTTTCGATTATTAGGACATCAGCATCATCCCTTGCTTATTTCGTAGCAATGTTAACAGTTTGCAATTGCTCAATAAGCATTTCAATAAGTTTGATCTTATTGCATTGGTTCGGTAAAAACATTTCTTGGCTGATAGGCACAATCAATGTTGCTTCAAAGCGGACTTCGTAAGATGTTGAAAGTGCAGCGGTTGATCTCAACTATTCCATTGCTTTGATGTTTTTATTGTTGGTTGAGTAACCGTCGAACACATCAACAACATTTGAACCGAAATGCATTTGCAAATAGCTCACACACCTGTTGAGAACGATGGAGAAAGTATCATTTTTGTTCCATACGACGCGATGCAGAAGAAATCCACCATTGATTATGTATGTTACATTAACATGATCCAAATCAATGTTTACAGGGTCCATGAACTTGTACAATTTTTCTTTTGCAGTCTTTCGCATGCCGGCATTGTCAAATAGTGATGTTGGATATGGACTTAGTTCATACTGCAGGTATTCCTTAAGATGTTCGTCGAACATTTTCTTTATGGTTATTCTCTGAAAGAGTAGCAAAGGATCTATTGCCACTTTGCAATTATTTACCTTGACGGATCTGTTGACTGTAGAAAGTGGAATAACTTTGCCCACTTTAATTTAATTTCATTAATTTTCAATCCAACTATTTTTTCCATTGATTGCAGGCCAATATGACGTGCTTTGTGGCAGTTTGTTTTGTCATTTCCTACAATTCCGGAAGCTATTGATACTATTTGCTTTGTATTTGGGGAAGGATTATGAAGGGTGAACCACTCAACAAGTTTACCAACATCTGTGTCATCTCTTTTAACTCGTGAATCTCTGGAGTCAATGTGTTGTTCCACAGAGTCTAAAGAAACATTGCAGAACTTCTCAGTTTCCTCACAGATGGTGTTCGTGGCATGCATGCCATCTACCCATTTAGTAAAAACGCTTTCTTGTGTACCTCGTCCCCGAGAAATTCCTCCTCCTGATTTCATGGATTTCATCAGAGTTTGTTCAATTATCATGTCGGGCCACGTTCCGGAGTTAAATTTATCTATGCGTTTTACTGTAAATAATCCGTTTTTAAAGTTCTCAAAAGTCTGCTGATCCTTAGTTTCCTTCAATTTAGCCATATCCTGTAGGTATAAATGCGTCGATTTGGCGTAAAGAAAATTACGACTTGCGTGGAAATACGGAAGCATTTTTTTTCCTGCATTAAGATGATCATTGAATTCTCCCAGCCTTTCAGCGCGAATGAAGTCAAGTGCTATTGATACCATATAGAGATATTGTATCCATAACTGTGCCGTGGGACCTCGAACTTTCAACTCATTCAACTTATCATGGAATTGATTGATGAAAGAGTTGAAGTTAGCTGCTCATCCTTCTATACTCGAATGTACATAGGAAATATTGCGAATCGTTATCTGCTCAATGAACGTATCCAAAGCATCGCTTTCAATCTCCATATCTTTGAAAATCACCATTGATAATGCAAGATGTAACAGCGTATAACCACTTATATTTCTTGCAAAAGCGTGACCATCTACCATTTTGTCGACTGAACTCAGATCGTATATTGTACAGATACCGTCCTTGATTCCGCTTCCATCCATTATGTACCCTGTGCACCCAAGGAAAGACATAAGGAAAGCCTCCTAGTTTGACAGCTACATTAGACAAGTATGAGTAAGCTTCTGAAGCGGCTACGATTTCACGTGTTTTTATGAACAGTTGCTGGTCAAAAGTTATTATGCATGTTGCTTGCCGTGTGATTTGGCAGTGTTAACAGCACACCGTAATGCGGTGTAAATTGTGTCCGCATTGCTTGCAGGATGATAAATAAAAGGAAGAAACAGAATCCGAGAAGTTGAAAAATTTCGATTGTTTTTTTGTAAGTTGCTCAATAAATCCATTCCACCCTGGCAAAGGTGTGACATTTCTCCACTTTTCCTACATCCACAAAAAACAACTGTATTAAACATTTGTTCAGTTAAGACTTCTTCGTCATTAAAATTTTGAACCTGAATCTTGCTTAATCCAGGTACATTGGGATTTTCATACAGTAAAAGAGGAACATGTGATACTGCTCCCAACTCCTTTGTACATTTTTTTTGTACATTTTTTTATGCGTTTATCTGAAATAACAGCAGTTTCAGGAGTTACTATTTTTATCATTCCCATTATATGAACAGTGTTATGCCCGTCAAGAGTTTAAATATTTATATCTACATTGTCCGCTGCATACTGGACTAGGGCACCTGACTCTGATGATAGAATACGAGTCTGGGGTGATAAACAGCTGAAACTTCATACGTTACAGCATCACTATATGAAACAGAAAAACCTAAGTTAGACAAAACATACAAAAGTCTTTTCGACCCGTATCTTCTATGAAGAAAAACAGATATGCCTAGTAATAACTGCGATGAAAACGACCGTTGCCGCATTTAAGCCATTATAGCATGACTTATAGCTGTGCATTTCTTTTTCAAATGATCCGTATTTCCTTTTCTGTTCTTTAAAATTACTTCTTGCAGAAAGTGTAATAAAGTGTCTGGAATTTCGTCATTCCTGTTGTCTAACATTTTACTCGGAGGCGGATAGGACTTACAGTCTCAACAACAGAAGATCGAATATCCTCTCCAATAATCGCCGCAACAGCTTCTTCTTCCGGATCTTTTTTTTTTCATACCAAGCTTTGGATAAAATATCAGCTTGAGAATCGCGAAAATAAATGATAGTGAATGATCCAGTCTTCGTCGTAATTACAATATCTGTTGAACATTTCTCTCTTAATTTTGAAATGATTGTCTTATCATCTGACACGTGCTCTTTAAGGACATCTCTCAGCTCTTTCAATGTAAACTGCGAATCTTTGTTATTCTCTATATAACAGAATATCTCTTTCATTGCTGCTGTTACTTTATCATCTTTTCAATTAGCCTTGCTTGGCGAAGGTGTTTGTAGCGGGTAAAGACATTTTTATATCAATTACTGTGGTACTTCGCCTCGGCAGCTACCAAATCGTGCTCACAATAAATGCGATCTTTCACTAAACTCCCAAATGAATCTCCTCTTTCGTTTGCTTTTTTTTTAGAATAGTGTCTTTGAATTGAACAGTACTTGCTTTAGAAATTGTTCGTTTATATTTTACCGCCTTCTTTTTTTCTACTACATCAGCTTCTTCACCACCAAACATACACAAAGTTTTAAAATCAAAAGAAAATGTTTTCTTTTTACGAGGCAAATTCGATGTCGAGGGATCATCGTCCTCTTGACGTCGCTTTGCGGTTGCAATGGAATTCTTGCTAATGTACACTTAACGACACTCCGTATGCACATTCACAGAACTCACATTATTCAAATGTTCTATGTGTCGGTCATTTCTGGAAATACTTGCAGTTTTTAAAGTTTCTAAGCTGCGCACAACATTCACTGCATCACCGTCCGAAATCTGTTGATCGCATATAAACACACAAATCAGCCATTATACTTGAAATAAAACGTCGTTCACTGTCTTCAACTTCAAGGCCGTCTCTGTGTGTGATTATTTATAATTATGAAATAACAGTATGTGATTATAACTTTCATACACTATGAGGTTAAATATATACACGTACGGAGTCATCTCAACCAAACCAAGAATTGTCAGTAGGACAGTGATAATAGAGAAAACAGCAATAGCGTACTTGGCTTCATACACAAAATACTAATATAAAATTTTCGTATACTTAATAAAATGTGCGTATACTTAAACAATGAGAAAACAATAATAAAAAAAAACAGTCCTACTTTAAAAGACTATGTATTTTTCACAGGTTCATCCAATAAGTAATTTAAACTTGACCTCTTGACTTACGCAGTTTGACAACTTGACACAACTGCAATTATCTTTAAACATCAATTGCTTACAAATCAACCTGAGATCAACTTTCACTAATCTAACCAATCACAGGTTATTCTAAGTGCTTGGAAATTACAGAAATAATTACCCACCTCACATTCCACACATTCACTCAACCACCCCCACCTGTCAAGATAACAGAGGAAAATACCAATTCGAAAACAACTTACTCTGATAATAATTCTCACAGCAGCATTTCTGAATTAATGGCAGACAATAAGAAAGAAACTACACCAACATAAATAGATAATAATAATAATAATAGTAAATAATAAACAATAAATTAAATTAATAATAATCAAATTCAACTTATAAGATGTAAAAAAAATAAAAAAAATAATAGATAAAAACTAAAAAGATTGAAAGAAATTCTTCTGAAAGTAAACCTACTTACACTATGAACGGATGCGCACTTTCCCTTCTTTGTGCTATATCTCAAAAACGATTATATTCGTAGCGAGATATTTGCAAAAAAAAAAAAAAAAAAAAATAGCGATCCCTTAAAGAAAGATATTTGCTATACACCGATTTTCGTGATCTTTGACCTTTGCTATCTCGACTCGCCGACGCTATATCATACAAGGCTTTTCAGCCCATCTTTAGAATGTCAAAAGAAAGATGTATGCAAAATTTCAACTTGTTCAGTTTCATTCCGAGGTTTAGCCTTATTTCGTCATATTTGACTGGGGTAATATTCACAGTCCTTCGACTAGGCCTCGCCTCATTTATTTAACAATTATCTTGGTTTTGTATGTTTTATACCAAAGTATATAATCTTATGGTGCAGTATACAAGCATGTTGTACAAAATTAATGAAAAATAATTCCCATGGAGACTTGTCATGTTATTTCCTGATAAATTCTGAGGTATAAACTCTCTTTCCAAAGTTTTCCTACGATACGTCTCCTTCCAGTAATTAAGAGGAAGCATACTAAATGTGACTGCCCTATAAAATGTATAGGCTTAATATTTGATAGACCAGAGGCTAAGCTTCAGGCAGTGTGACAGTAGATGAGGCTCTGACTACTGTTCTACAAAATCTAAGACGTGGGTCTCACAAGGAGACTTACGGAAGTGTAACTCGCTGATTTTAATGAAATTTTGCATACTTGTAGAACATCGAAAAATAATCGACCCGTATTGTTTTATTTCGGCAATGGTGCGGGTTTAAGGGTAGAAACCACCCTGTGAACGTTAGGGTTGGTCTCAAAGCATAGACAGAAAACAATCATTTAATGTAGAAGAAACAATACTGCCAGGGGGTAGGACAGCTGATTCAGAATCGCACGTCAAAAGTACAAAATTTACAAGGTAATCCATTAATATATATCTCAATACAGCCTATGTTCCGGGCTCTATGTTAATCAAATGTATTACTTATTATGTGTTTAATCGCATATAAAAAACTTTTTATAATAAGAACGTGTCGGTAAAAATAAATCGTCTCCTTGTTCTTATTTATTAGCCACAACACTATCAATCCCAGCGGTCAAAAGGCTCTGTCTAAAATCTACTCATAGCCAACATAAAAAATCATTACGTGGTTCTCGCCAGGGTTTCAATAAGTTTTCTTACATGATTATGGAATAGAACGCCTGGATCTCATTACATAGTGCATCGCACAAATCTACTTAAAATTTTAAAAACATCTCAATAAGTATTATTAAGTTAAAAAAATACCAACTATAAAGAAACAAAATGAAATAGTGCCTTCAATGCCAAACAATAAAAAAACTAACAGTACTTTAAATTTAAAACTTTGTGGATTTTTTTAATAACCCACCATTAAAAAACACATTAAAATATTTTTTACCCACTCCAAAAATTGGAAACAACCTTACTA
>JAGDQP010074721.1:0-10240 GCA_022664845.1 Lepisma saccharinum | reverse complement strand
AATACAAATATCACAAGTTTTACAATGGGACTCTGTTAAGATTAATGGGACCCAGAAACCCAAAAGGGGCTCCGGACGTTTCCTGTCTATATATTATGGTTGTCTGTGGATCCACAGATGTAAAATATTATGGAAACTTGATCCATTTCTTTAGTCTTGCTAAACAAAAACATAACATCATAAGAATGGGCAAGTCACACTAATCACTGCCCAAACTGGAAGTTAAATACTAATCAATGCTGGCTTCCAGTTTCCCAGTGCTAAGCATGCCAGCTTTGAGTATACGTTTCTTGATTTCATTACAGCATCCATCCAAATACCACATAACCGACGGGCAATATACACAACGTCAATGTTTCTTTATTAAAATAAATAACTTTAAATTTTGAAATAATAATTTTATTTCAAGTTTTAATTTTTTTTAAAGTTAATTTAGATATTTTTTCTTACATTTTCACAATCTTTATTCATGATTACACCAAGACAAACGTGCTTGTGTACAACATATTAGAATGGTAAATACAGTACAACAGTCATTTTACTTAGTACCTTATGACAAGAATCTTACAATAATGAACAATACATAAATATTGATACTAAAAGTAGATTTTATGTTAGGACCTATATCTCTAAAAAAAATATAGACTAAGAATCAAAACTAAGTGGTTTGTTTAAAAATACTAGTTATTTAAACGGATCAAAAGCGATCTAATAAGAAAATTACCCAACATCAGTCGAACACAATGGTAAGCTACATTTCCACCTACACAGTTTCTTGCATGTTGGAAATTACTGTTACCGCCCACAAAATTAAGGCGCATGCACGAACAAGAGTCTATGTTCCATGTTAAATGATAACACATAGACTTTTGTTCACGCATACGCTTCAATTCATTTTTATCTTTTGTACGAAATTATTGCTTTTACAGGAAGAGCAGATTTAGGAAGTAAACAGGGATACTTCTATTTGCTACCGACCAACGTTTTTGAATCCCAGCACTGAACTGAGCATGTTACCGTCGGATGAAGCTTGGCTAAACTTGAACAGAATACAATTTTGGTAACTTGTTGCAAAATCATTCTGCTGCTCGGATCCCTGCTGAGATTCAAATAAAAGTGTACCCGGCTAGCGTTAATAAAACTGTATGCAACAAAATAGAGCAGTGCAACCTCCGCTTAACATTTGGCAACTGAATACATTCAATCACTTCATCTACTGTCGCTCAGACAGAAACATTCTCCTGCTGATATATTAGATAGTACAGCTGTTACAGTGTTGCCACCTGAATAACATATGTTTGGGGGAAAAGGAAATTTAATTCACCCTGTACCAGTGGCGAAGCGTGGTTTCTTACACAAGGCAAGCACTCGGTGCTGATATACTGGAAAAGCATCGTTATCATTTTGTGAAACGTTACGGGATACAGCAGTGAATAAAAAACTAACGTTAAGTACTGCAATATATTATTCTATCTCAGAAAATCGATATATTGTTATGTATTACATTTGTTTACACATTTATGTAATTTAATAAGGTTGAATATTTGTATATAAAAAAGATAATTATGATTCATGTAAAATAATTACCGGTAACACAACCACGAGTTTACACGAACGCAACCAGATTTGGAAGTATATTAAAAGGTACGGAACCGTACTAATATTTCATGTGTCACTTTATAACCAGTGCTATAAGTTTTTCTAAAACTGAATTCCCTTCCAACTATTCAAGAATTCCCGCTGAGCTCTATAAAATCCCGCCAAACTCGTATCAATAAAAATCCATATAAATTCTGGGTTTCCATAACTTCCACATACACAGTTACACACACGTGTGAGCGTTGCTTTCAAGGCAGACGGGCGCACGTTATATTAAAAATACTTCACTTCCCTTCTGCCTTCAACGCGACGTTAAATATTTTAACAAAACTGAAAGACAATCACTTTGCGTTGTAAGTTGACATCGTGCTTGAATTCCCGTTTTAGTATGAAAAATCCCGCTAGACGTTGCAAAATCCCGCCAACTGACAGCACTGTAAAAGATACTGTTAAAGAATTAAGAACAATAGTTTTCGTGTTGCCAGACATTTTGGTCAGAAGCTCAAGCTATCCCATCCACAGCTTTTTCTGTCCTTTATACGGCGCGACCATCCCCTTCCTCCCTTTCCTCGGCCATAAAATTTTAGACAGGGGTTTGGAGACACGGAAAATGCTGAGATTCTAGCTGCATGCTTTGGGAACCGCTCAGTTTAGCTGCAAACTAAATTTAGCGAAAGTTTTCATAGCATTGAAAGTAGCAAAAGAATGCGTGCGCTTCTTTACAAGAAAACTGTTCGTTAAAAAAAAATTATCTTATAATTCCGTTGGCAAGCACTGCTTGCTTTGCTTGCTCCGTATCCTCGCCTGTGCCCTGTACATATACAAGGTGTGACACAATTCGACCCACAAAATTCCTGAGTGTATTCTAAAAACAATAAAAACCGGTCTTCATAACACCAAAGGATCCAAAAAGTTGTTTCAGTTGTGAGAAAACAGGCCACCAAGTTTGAAATTGTCACAATTGAGGAGTTTTCTATGGAATACAGGTCTTTCAGATGTTATTTTTTTGCGTTCAACGACTTTCCTAATTCTCTATCTCTTAGTAACAAGCCTACATTGAAATGTCGTATAAATGTCACATCACCGAAGTTCAGGACAGCACATATAAAAAACACTGTGAAGTTATCTGTGTTGTTTTTTATTTTAACACAACACCTGTGTTAGAGTAACAGAACCTAATTTGGATTGTTAAAACTCTAACAGTCAAGTCCACTAGTCATATTGTTGTTTTTATTTCACGTGTTTTGTTCTTACATTGACGTGTACTAACGCCGCATTGTTATATTGAGTGGAATTGCCAAATATCTCCTTCACATATAAAAAAGTTTTTTGTTTTGCAATAAACATATATAAACACCGTAAAAGAAAGAAGTATTCGATGTAAGAGGTAGAATATGTTTTTCTATTATCATTCATTCTAACTTCTGTAAAAATCTGACATATTACTTTTTGAGAACTAATATGTTGAGTTGGCAACACTGCGTCAGTTGTGACTCTGCAATGACACGCTATGGATACTCTGTACTGTCCATATCATGACTACAAAATTGATTGCTTCAGTTAATTTGAAAATATTTGGGTAAATGTAATGTTGTCATATAATTTGTCCAGAGGCTTATGACGGGTGAACTTCGGACGAGCGATAGCCAATGAAATATCTCCAGACGCAATCGGACAGCTTCTTTTTTGTTCGTTTTTTTTTTACAAAATTGTCGTCTGCTTTTCCAGAGCCTGCGCACGTTGTCAAGCATGAAATAAATGCTACAACGTTGCCACATCTATGCTCGGCAGTTTCCGCTCACTGTGAAAGATTGCAACTGTATTCTCATCGTTGCTAATGTGCGTGAAACTTGGCAACAGTGCTACACGGATAAGACACTCACACTTCCACCGCTTCAAGACAACTGAACTCCATCTGCTGCTTCCTCACCCAGAGAATCAATTACGTCAAAATTTGTCCCTCTCATTGGCTCTCTTGTCACAGTTCTTTTTAGTTCTTCAAGGTCACTCGCCATAAGCCATTGAACAAAGTATAGTCGATTGGTCATTGCAGTTTTTTTTTTGGTCAGGAATTTTGTCGGTCGTATTTTGCTATACTCTGTTCTAAGGCAGACCACTGTTGATTCTCCTCAAACTCTAATCTGACAATTATGCGCGATTTCAATTCTCTGGAACGTGGGAAGACCATAATTAGAAATGTCAGCACCACCAGCAGTAGTCTTCGATATATTTCCAACTTGGCTCTTGAGCAAAACACCTGCAAAGAAATTGAAATGAACATCTTATATTACTCTGGTTATTCCTTTATTAAGAAATACAATCGGCTTCAAAAGTTATTACCGTTTTATATTTTTTCTTTGTCAATTACTTCAGAATGAATGGATTGATTTGTGTGCTGCTTTTAATAACTTACTTAAAAATATCTTTTTTCCTTACTGTTACAGAAAACTGTGCTCAAATCAGCCCTGCAATCTCGAAGTTATTTGTAAAGGAAAAGAATTCTTGTTGCCGAATACAGTATACATTTCACAATGATAACTTAATCTGACTAATCTATATAAAGAAGAAAAATGGGTCATTCTAGTAATTTTTGACTTTGGCCCGTTACTATTATATTGTTTAGACCCTACTAATTATAATCCACAAACGTCCATGCCCTTGGCGGGATTCGAACCCGCGAACTTTGAGTCGCTGGCTTAACGCCTCAGACCGCACGGCTGCCTGGTCGGTGACAAAATAGAAGTATGACAGCATTTACTATCCTATTACCACTGACCTATCGTTTTCATTCCTTAAAATTAATCCAGGTATATATTAAAGTTATTTCATATTTCTAATAAACTATAGCCCAAATCCACTGCTCACAAGTTCCATTCATAAATGTTTACTTTAACTACTCTTCAAACGGAACACTGAAAACAAATAAATGTTAGGAGAATACACTGTAACTTTCGGACTTCGACAAGTCACGATTCGCCTTTAGCTGTTAAAATCCACACCCATGCCCCTACCGGAACTCGAACCCGGAACCTTCGAACTAATGGCCTACCGCCGCAAACAACTCTGCCACCCGGCCGGCACGCAGCGTTCGACAATCACCCAGATAACAATTTTATATTATTTTTCTCAGAGCATTTCACAGACTTTGAATTTTAAATACTATTCCAGTCTATGCATCTTACTACCAATGTGTGCAAATAAAATATTTTAAATGTCTATAACTCAAACAAGACAAGATTCTAATTTGGGAACAGTAACTTATGAGCCAAAGCAAGCTGATACGAATAATCAGATCACGATATTTGGCATTACATCTGAGAAAAGTAATAGCTATATATCTCCTTTTTCTCTGTGTCTTATAACAATCTAAAATCACCAGCGGGTTCTCTTGCCCAGAGAGTTTCAGGTCACAAATCGAGTCAGAACAGACAGAGCTGCAGTTGAGCGAGAGTTTAGCGCGTTCAATGCTCGGAGCGCACTTTACAAAAAAAACAGTAGATCCCGTCCTTAGAAGCACGCCGACTTGTTTAGGACGTTAATAACAATTCAGTCAATAAATTCAGATACAACACTTATCATCCAGCTAGATGGATCACGAGACAATTTATTTTCGAATTGATTTTTTTTATTTATGGCCTTTAGACATCTACGGCTCAGGTCGGCATAGAGGAGGGGAAATAATTCGGGAAGGTGTCGGCCAGGGCCCATGTTGAAGGTGTGACTGAGCAAAAACCCTGGAGAAAACTCATTCAGGATGGTCGGCTGTGGGATCGAACCCACGAGCTCTCGAATGCTACGCCTACGCTCTACCACTGAGCTACGGGAAAACCGATGATGAAACTGGAAAATACATCATTAGGTAAATACTTTAACAGATTCTAGTACTTAGAAAGCTTTAGTTTCTTCTAGGCTATTAGCCACTTCACTTGACTCAAAAGCGAATCAGACTTGTTTCGACAAGTGTGACAACTACTATATGTTGAAGCTCAAGAAATATAGTCTATGTTGTGTAGCAAGTCAGCTCAAGAAGCTTCGAGAACTTAGTAAAATGTTGTAAACCACAAAAGGGAGCAATTATTTAGAAGTACAAAGAGAAAAAGTAAAGTTCTTTAATAGAAGATGTAAAAAAATCAATCACCTCTGTGGGATTCGAACCCGGGTCGTCAGTCTAGCTATCTGATGCTTTAATTACTACACCAAGTCAACGACTCTCAATTCTTCTTTTACACTGTTGTTTAAGCTTCAAGTACTTCACTACAATGCCTCTCCCACCTACACAATTCCTAAAACGAGTCACTCCACAAGTGATGGGACTTCATCGCACTGACGCGATAGTAGGAGTGAAAACGAAACAAAATTCATGATTTTTTTTTTCAAGTTTAACAAACTTGCTCATACAACTGCTTGTTCCAACAAAGTTGCTGGAATAGACCAGCAACAATGTTATTCCAACAAGCTCGTCTTCATGCTTATTTACCGATTTCAAAACAATATCAAGTATAACAAGCTGAAAGCAAGAGACTGACAACCTTGTCACAGGTTGGCATGCTATCTGGGTGATCTTTTTAAATGTTATAAATGACGCCCCTCAAAGTTTCTGTTTTCTTTTTTTAATAATGCCTGTCTGTCTGTAATATAGGATAGCGTTTATACGAAAACAGGAATAGGGAAACTGAGTTCAGATTTGAGCTCAGACCGTCATGTAATGCCTCTCATTTCTAGACATGAGTAAAAAATAGCATAACTCTTATTCTATAACAGTTATTTTTGGTAAATTGTTATAGCTGTTACGGCCGATGAAATAGAACAGTTATTATAACAGATGAAATATAACAGTCGTTTACACTCCCAAGCGAATAGTGTCTTGTTTCCAACACCGATAAAAAATAAAAGCACGAGCTAAGGCTCCCACTGTTACTTGTCATTTTTACTCCTTTTTTTTCAACAAGAGGGCGTACCAGTCAAGCCAAAGATTGACGAGAGTACCCGACCGTTTAGTTAGATTTAAATGGTTGGAGACGTGAGGTGGGATGGATGGTTGTCTTACGACCTTATCGCCGCAGTGTCCATTCCTTCATACGTGCATGATTTAAATCATTTTGATGTCCTTATGTTCCTTCCCCACCAGTTTGTTCAGGTTGCAATAATTACATAAAATAAGTTTCCGACAGTTATAATGTGAACTACTGTATCAAGTTCTAACAGCAGTCCATCACTCTTTCTTGCTTGTATACGCCTTGCATTTCGCTGTATACTTGTCTAACATGTAATACTGTACACATAACAGGTTACAGGTAAATAAGGTGACCTAAAATAGTGCTTCTTGCATACTGCTTCTGTACAGTCGATAGTAGATAACTTTCAGTTCAATATAATATTTTTAACTGTTATTTTATATCACTGTTACTGGTATAATAGTTACTCAAAAATAACAGTTTAGCCCATCACAATTCCTTAGTAGATTTATCCTGCTTGTGCGGTAGCTGGATAACAGGTCTTCGCCACAATTAATAAGCTCACAAACTAAAATCAGTTTGTGATCATTCGATCATCATCTCTATCAAAAACAGTAGGCCTATGCATTCTAGACATTCATCTAAATATCAACCGTAAAGAAACACTGTACTCTTTTTAGTGGGTAAGCCAGTAAACGATCATAAATTTAATTTTAGCTCGGGGCTGTTTAAGTATTACGTAAGCACATTTTTAGTCGTTTTTGATGCCTTTTTCCATTGGTAAGCAAAAGTAAGCATGTTCACTATGCAAATACTGAGCTTTCTTGGAAGCTTATGTAATACTCCTCTTGTGATATACAATACGGTATAAGCAAATTTTACTCGGAAGGGATTCTTTAAATTACAAGTTATTATTTTCTTTTCTTTCTCGACAGAATGAGTGTAGTGAAAGTGTGAATTCCCAGTTTGTCTAAAATGTCGTATGTTTTCTCAGTTATTAATCAAAAGTTGGCATTTTATCGACTTTTTTCTTTGTCAACCAACGACTGCCGAAGTAGCGAGTGTGGGGGATTTTGTTTCTCGGCCACGACTGTTCGAAAAAAAAAACACACAATGAGGAAGATAGCGTATAGGCCCTTATTCCAGATACTATCCATCCGAGAAACTGAAAAAACTATTTAAGAAACTGAACCACAGTCCGCTACTGAGACAACAGCGACCGCGTCAAACCAAGTGTTGTTTCGTTAAACCTTATAAATTGGATTCCATAGACATGTTTTTTTGTTAGTTTTGTCTCTAATATAAGAATTTTATTCCGTGTTAAATTCTCAGCAGAAACATGTCTATGACAAAAATATATATATATATTTTTATTTTTTACACTAAGTTCCAGCAACTTTTAATGTTACATAACCCGTTAGTTTGTGCAGAAAATTAAAATAAAAGAACAAAAGTTTTTCCACGTGCATGAAAAATTCCTAAACAGTTGAAAAATTGCAACTTCTGACAGTTCGTACGTTCACGTGCCGAGAAATCCTGGTAAGAAAATGATCTCCCAGAAGCTAAGAATTTTCATGGCCAATTTATAACTGCAGACATTCTTAATTTAACAACTAATGGTTTTTCTTCCTCTTTATCTTCTTTTGTAGGGGGGTAAGAGAGGGGCCGGTTTTGTTTTTAGTTTATCATTGAATGGACAGAAGAAAGAATCATCTCATAATGTGTTGTTATTTTTCAAGATGGCTTTCTGAACGGACGGTTACGGTGAAGATAGATCCGTTAACCCAGTTATGCCGCGAGCGATTTTGAGATTTTTCTTTTTTCCTTCACGGAAATATTATTGTTATCGAACAACTAAATAGCGTCATTAATCTATTCTAATGAGGCGACGAAAGGAATATAAAAGAATGACCATTTTCTCAAATGACTGAACGGTGTGATTGACCCCTGAGTTCCATGACTATATTGTTGGCTGAAGTGTTACCATATGATCAAAACTCTGGATTAAGTTGGGAAGTAGCCTTAAATATTACGCAAGGGGAGAGCTAAATTAGCACATATAAAATTCGGAGAAAATGTAAAGAAGAGACTTGTACAGGGGGTTCGAAAAGTAGCTACAATTTGTGAAGTAATATTTAACTCCTGTATAAGTGTGATTAATCACATGGACAATAGATGGATACAGGAATTTTTGTATGTAATATCAAAGTATCGATCACCAGTATCATTGTTTTAAAGTGCTTTTTATTGATTTATTTAAATAACATTATTTTCTAATATTCTGGATATATTTAAAAGCATTTGGAAATCTGTTATTTGCATTATTAAGCATGTAAAATTGAATGTTGCTAAAGTCATGTTAAGAAACTTAGCTTTACCAATACGGCACAGTTACCAATTTAATTCTATTTTTTAATACTGTGTTGTAAACCTACCTTTCAGTGTTATAACAGTTCGCTTCATCGTATTTATGCATATGTTTTATTGTCATTGTGTCACTATGAATTTTTATATGCAAATCGGATGAATTAAATAAAAACTTTTTTTTTAAATGTTTCATTTTGTATCCCGTTTTCATTTTTTGTGTTTCTTCAAGAATAAAGGAACAAACGACAGAAGTTCAACCGGCCGCCCGTTGGAAGCAATTTGGTAAAGAGAAAGACAGCGCCTTAACAATGGATAATGACTTCCCTACTTACGAATATGCTACCTGCATTTTATAGACCTGTAAATGTGGTTGTCGCCGACAAGTCAAGGACTAGGTCTGTAATCAGGAGTCACTGTACGTTACCACCAAGGAAGAAAGAACCCTGTACACCTTACTTGCAGCACGTACCGATTTTCACACCTAATTAGACAAAAGCAACAGTTTATCGATTGAAAAACACACCAGAACGACATGTAAACAACAGTAATAGCAAATAGGAATGGATCCTTTTGCAATTTTGAGTTTCAAGAGGTTGAAGAAAGTGGGTCAACACGGAGGACATGGCAATCCCGGATTTTCGAAGGGCAGAACAGTTAAAGATCTCGTCGACGTAACTTCGAGTGAAGCGTGATTCAGTAGTCACATACATCTCTCCAACGTTAATAATTATTTTTGTGTGTTAAGATACTAATTAACGTGTGTGGCTAAATCGTTTTTAGTGCGCCATAAACTTCGAAAAACCTTTTCATCAGTTTGCTTCGCCGTGTTGATTCCAATTTTGTTTTTATTGAATATGTTTACTCGTTGTGCTCAGTGTGTTCGTACGAGCCGAAAGTTGAATTCTGTAAATGACAGTGCATCTGGACACAAATTCAGCATGTGTGTGTGTGGACCAGTATGGTCAGTAACAACGAGCCTCAGTTGTGGAACCCCACTAAAGAGGTTCAAAAGTTACCTTGGTGGACATTGGAAGGAGCAGGATCCAGGCGAGAGAGTGTCATAATACTTATTTGGAGGTCGCCTCAAATGCAGGTAGGATCTAGCAAATCACCATTATATTTTTGCGTCATATATGCGAGAGGAAGACGCAGATTGAAGAAACTGCTTATTTGAGAAGCCAGAACTGTTAATCCGTGCGGGAACAAACTCTCCAAAGTCACCATTTTGATATCTGCACCACATTTTCTACTTTCTAAGTCCTATTTTGTCCCCGGATATTCTGTGAACAATTGCGGCAATAAATTTTCGTGATAGAACT
>JAGDQP010074720.1:0-10240 GCA_022664845.1 Lepisma saccharinum | reverse complement strand
TAAGTAATCGCAATGAAAATGATACTACTTCTAAAATTGTTAAAATATTCCCTGGTCGAAGTACGTGCCTGTTGTTGTGTAAAAGCGAAAAAGAAAGTTTAAAAAAATCTACAATCAATAATACAAAAAATACATTTTCCCACCTCATAAGTTTTTATTTTGTTTATTTTTTTAAACATTTCTCAATCTTGCCTTGCCGATTTTACTAAACAAGGTATACTATTTTCTTGGCATTGTTATGGTCAGCGGAAAATTACCAAAAAATTCAATATCTCCGAAACAGGAGGCAGATAAAAACAAAGGGTAATAGCGCAATACACATTGAGCAACAAAAAATTTTCCCCCCAACCAAATGAATTAGATGTTTCGTTCAGTATTAAGGTGAATTGAATCGTGAACTTGAATTAAATCATTGTTCTATGTAGTCAAGCATTTTTAAAAACTTTGAGATGCCATACTCATTAACTGAAGTGAATATAGTCGTGTAAAAAGAAAGGCAACAATATTTCTCCCTTCCTCTATTCTTCGATTCAAACCGAGACATTTATACGTCCCAAGAATTATTTTCGGGAAGCAGATCTCGATTCTCGTACGGTCCCGGATTTTCCGGGACGAATAGCAACCCTAATCAAACCTTTTCATTAAAAAATGCATTTCAAAATTGTGCAGTGGGTGGACAAGGGATTTTCCTAGGGAAGTAGGAGACCACCCCGGAGTCCCGTTTTGACCATCTGTCTGTCGAAAACTTTCAACTCAGGAACTACTAGGCCTGGTGGTTGAGGTATCGTTGGAAGAGTATTGAGACGAGTTCAATCCCGTATTATTCATGCAAATCGCAGGGGCGGGTTTCTAGTTCGGGGGCCCACATTTTAACTCAAGAATTAGGACTATGGAGATTTCTCAAGTGTAATGGAAAGGACTTGGCAAGACTAATACAAAGCCGTATTATTCATCCAAATCACAGGGGCGGGGCTCGAAACACCGGGAGAGGGAAATATTCAACTGAGGAACTGTTAGACCTAGGAAAATAGTTGAGGTGTCATTGGAAAAATCTCGGAGCAATTTTTCCAACGGAATATTAATAATCCAAGGATGCTAGCTGCTGAATCTGTAGCTCATATGCACAGTCCCCCGACTGGAATCCGCCTCACTTGTTTTTAGAAGTGCTTTTGATAATGAGCTCAAATGAAGTTGGAAGCAAACAAAATCCTAAATTCCAATACTGAACCTAGAAATTTCTTAGACTCCATCAAAGTAATTAAATATATTTACTTATATACTTACTTTGGGCTGCTGGAGATTTCTTGCAACTTCCGACAGTGTGTGTCAGCTTCCTTTTTAATTTAATGTCAACAGCGGTTGCAGAAATGTCCCAGAAATTATTGATAAAATGCAGCACAAGATTAAAAATCACTGTCACCAAAACAAAACAAACTTCGTTATACGTACTGCACACAAGATTTCTCACTTACAACTAGTAATAAACGAAACAAACACTATGGTGTCTGTAATTTAGTCACTATCACGATCCTTCTTCATCCTATTATTAATAATACACTACTAAAGTATATACTTACGATTTGTAGGATCAATAACAATGTTTGTTTATCCGTTTCTCTATTCTGACTCCATTCAGACTATAACGTCTAGAGAATAGAAACAGTGCAAAATATTCAGTTATTGTCGGAAACGATCAACAAAGGAGATTTATGAGACTTGTATTTGGGGACACCCTCGGCGGTTCGTTCATGTGAACAAATATTTAAAACCAATAAATGTATTTGAATGAACTTATGAATGGTGGAACTGGAATCTGAAAGGAATAGGAAGGGGGAAAATATGCCTTATTTACCATTTGAAACTAATCCTGCCCTAAACTGCCTTTGGCAATGGCTGAAGCACTGTTTTATGACATCGACCTGGGTTGTGTGTGTGTGCTTTTTAAACAGTTTCGTTTGTTCATACAATTTTCTTCCTTTCCATTCATTATTTTGAAATCTAGAGAAAGGTCAAGTTCTTTAACATCAGCAACCCACAACCCTCGTGATCATAAAGTACATCGTAGCTGTGAGCAATCATCGTTTTATCCTCTTTCTCTCTCTCTCTCTTACCACTCAATCTCCTTTTCCCGGTTCAGAGGGGAAAATTGGCAGGATATAGCATCCACGATTGACATCGTGTTGTATTAACCTCTTCCAAGGAGAGGCCGGGGGAGGGCAAAGGAAACCAAGTGAACATCAAAGGAACCTTCAAATTGTCCTTTGCTTTCAGTGAGTTTATGATATTAACAATAAAAGTGGAGAAAGTGAAGAGATTTTACAGAGGGTTGTTTGTTTTGTGTTAGAGATGTTAGCTTGGCCATGAGTTTTGTGTGTCCAAATGGCTAATTTTAAAATACCTGTACGACCCTAACGCTACAAGTAGTAGCAAATGTGGTCATCTTTATTGGGTAACATTACGCTTCCAAGACAAAAGGGCCGGCGGAAGGGGGAATACCGGGTAATTTCAGTTTTCCCGGTCGGGCCAATCCGCCCCCAGTTTCAAATTTTCAAAAGTACCCTCGGAGCCGTACAACCGTTTCATGGAGAGGAGAGTTTTTTTCTGAAAGAAACTCTGAGCAAACACAAAGCTAGCTGTCATGACAATGCTTCTGAGAACTATTTGCATTCGGTTAATACAGTATTTAAATTTTAGTCTGACCGATTCTGTAAAGCAATTTTTGTTTATCCACAGGGCCAAAACTGAAAGTATAATGGACTACAGCAGGATTTAGCCTGGCTCGGCCAGGCCTTTGATAGCATTTAGCCTCGGGCCAGGCCCGAAATCCACCTCTGGATGTAATATTATGCAAGTGGATAGCCCTTGGAACATAGATGCCGAACGAACAGAAAAATGAAAATATGAAAAAAGTGGACTTGGGATGTTTTGCAATTCAGGTCTTCAATTTGGTATCTCAAGCCCAACTAAGAGAGAATATATGGTAGTAAAGGGAAAACATTGTCTGCTGGAAGCACTGGGCTTGTTTGTAAAAGTGTGATTTTTGTGGTAAAAGAATACAACAGAGGGGCAATGATAACGTTAACCATTGTGAATTGTACGACAAAGAAATAGCTGAAGCTCATGTGAACAAAGCGACTAAATTAAAAAGTGAATTGTCGAAGCAGATAAATAAAGTCTCAGTCTCATAGTGAATAATGTTGTATCACATAAAATAGCATGTCTGTGAAAACACTTCTGTGCGAGCTAATTTTAAGACTGTTTAATTACTGCTGCAGAATAAATCATCTTATCTTTTAGAGGAAACACTTTTCGATAACTCATACCGTTTGGCAGCTAGAAGACTTAATTGGTTGTCAAAATTAACATGGTGTAGAGGTTTTTCGGGAATTTTCGGATGCTATAACTCAAGTTGAATAGTAAATAAAGGTTCCGAACTAAAGTGAAATACTAAATGAGATATGTGGAATCAAACTGTAAAATTTTCGAAAACAGGGGCGTCCAGGGAATACTGTTACCCGGGAAATAACTTTAAAATTTTAAATAGAAACAATGGTTGATTTTGTTTCCTTTGAAACAAACATAAAATTTGAACAACTTTCATTTGAAACATTGTTTATTTAATATCTCATAACGTTTTCCAATTTCAAGAGTTAATTGTTAGGTCAACAGTTAACTTACCAGCTCTTATAACTGCAGATATTAAACAATATTTCCTCTGAAAGTTGTTCAAAATTTTAGGTTTGTTTCAAAGGAAACAGAATCAACCATTGTTTCTATTTAATAAAATGAAGTTGTCTCTCCGTAATAGTTTTCCCAGGACACTCCTGTTTTTGAAGATTTCACCGTTTGTTTCCATATATCTCATTTAGGATTTCTCTTTAGTTCGGAACCTTTATTTACTATTTCCTTGGAGTTATAGGATCCGAAAATTTCCGGAAAGCCTCTACACCATGTTAATTTTGACCACCAATTAAGTCTTCTAGCTGCCAAACGGTATGAGCTATCGAAAAGTGTTTCCTCTAAAAGTTGTTTGAAATTTAGCGCTTGTTTCAATGGGAACAGAATTAACCCCTATTACCATTTTAAATTTTGAAGTTGCCCCCCGTAGAGGTATTCCCGAGACGCCCCTGATTTCAGAAGCATCACCACGTGATTCCGCACACGCACTTTGAATTAACATTTTTGTTTCAACCATTTCTGTGCATTAGGAGCTGAGTTATGGCCCTCTTACGGATTTCCAGAACCATCCTGATATATACTTACTTACTCTATGGCTTACAGAACTCGCAAGTTCATTGCCGCAGTAACAAACGTCCTCTATAAGATTCTATCCTGAGCAAGATCAAGCCAGTTTTCATCACAAAATTCTCGAAGATCCTTTCTAATATTTTCCTGCCAACATCGTCTCGGTCTTCCTAGCGGTTTCTTTCTCTCCGGCTTACCAACCACGATGGAATATAATCTTCGCTTTCCCCCATCCGACCTACATGATCTGCGCACCTAAGTCGTCGCGATTTCATTATTCTTACAAGATCGGTCGAGTCGTAAAGTCTGTGAAGTATATAATTCTTTGCTCCCTAAACTTGGGTTGAGCTCCCCCTCCCTGACGTTTTGGTTTGTTACGGACCTGTTTAAAATCATTTCAAAAATGAAATTGAAATAATTATAATTTTCAAATTAACGAAGTGAAATATGAACTCAGAAAATAGTACAAAATTTTCTAACAGTGACTTTTCTAACAGTAAATTACAGTAGGAAATGATATAGTGTGATCAATCGCTATAAGATAATTTGAAGTCACCAAGACAAAGGAGTTTCAATAACTCAGCTAAAGAAAACAGTGAGTCGAAAACAGTGCCTATATCAAATGTTGTGTTATAAGACAAGTATTATAGAAAGAACATATTTTAACAAACATTTATGTGCAAGATTTCCTGGCGAAGATTTAGGTAAACTTTCTGTTCTGCATGATTTATCAATCATGGCCAAATGATACTATGGGAAATTGAACGATTGTCAGTGTGTGTGTTGCACCGGTTGGTTATTTGGAAATTGATCCACAGAAGTCATTATCAGACTTACTGAAGAGCAAGAATCAAATTGTTTCTGAGGAGCTACAGGAAATTAATCAGTTAGAGGTATTGTGAATTTCCACGGCACAAAAAGAATAGGGTTTCGCTCTTATGATTCTACAGATGACTAGTGTTAGAAATATTCTGCGTCTTGAAACATTGTTTAATATATTTCTTATTAACGACATTGGCCTACCGTTAGAAAACTGTAAACTAGAGAGACTCGCTAATTTCCTGGCCATCGTGTAGCTGCAGATGAAGTTACACCAAAAGATGAACAAGCCAAGAGCAAAGGAACCAGCTTCAGATCCGTTTCGTGACTCTGTGATAGTATGCTTACCTTTAATGCATGGGGGTCCCCGGTTCAATCCCGGGTCGTGCCATGTGGTTTTGTGATGGACAAATACCGTGAGCGTGGGTTTTTCAGCAAGACTCCGCACCATCCCATACAACCCAAGAATGGATGGGCGAAATTTTTCATGACCATGCACTCTCAAGATGTGCCTCCCCCACCAGCTCTTAAGATGTAAAACCAATGAACTATTGCGTATCGTGCGTGGTTAACTCCAATAGGCATCTACATAATACCGTTGTGGCTCTCAGGGCAGCTGTTGTGGATGCAATGGCAAACATTTCCAAGACCCATCTCATTACTGCATGCAGGCGTTTTCGACAGCGTGTAGAGCAGTGTTCGATCTGTGTAATTTCCAGAGAGGAGGAAGAATTAGCCGCCAATTGGCGTACAGCACATCAAATTCGTGGTGGTAACACATAAAATATTTTCCTCTAAGTTTGAGGCAAAATTCAGTAGGGTCTACTATTTCCAGTCGTTCTGCACTTCTGCCTCCCCATTACCTCCGTCGATTTGTTCAATTTCACATTTATCAGGTTTGTACTGAAGCTTTCATGAGTGGTTAGGGACCACGGCAGAAGTCTGTCTTCTTTGCTGGTTGTTTCCAATATTTCTTCCATCAAAAATCGGGGTAGCAAATACGAGATCGTAAAACTACCTGGCGGAACAGCTTAGAGCAAGAACTCGTAGTCCCGTTAGAACTAACAAACTATTTTTTAAATAGTAAACAGGGCCGAGTAACCTTTTTAGATTAAAGTGACTCCGGTTGTGTGTATTTATGTTTCTCTTAATAAAGGTATATGTGTGTGTGTGTGTGCGGGAAGGGGGGGAGGGTGCATAGAAAAAATATATCTTTCTTTTTCCGAACATCAACACATCCATGGTCAACGAAATTCTGACATCGATCTATAAATTCTAGTATCTATAAAATGTCACAAACTCTTCCTTCATATATTAGTCGCGGGTAATGAATGTTATTGTCTTATTTTAAATCCCTTGTTGTGTATGACAAGCACAAAAAAAAAAGTGTCTTCAGTGTCGAAGAAAAACAGTTTCATTTTCTGAACAAAGAAGAATAGGTACTACAATTAATGTAAAATATTGATTAGTCCGTTTAATTCGAACAATTAATGTTTAATAATAATAATAAACACCCCAATGCATGATTGACTTCACGTCTTCCATTTACTATTTTCTAAGTTTTCAGTTTTACTAAATTTCTACATTTTCAGTAGCAGTAATTTTCCAGTTTTATGTCATTCAATCATGTTGTACAAGAATATAAGACTACTCAAGAATATAATTTCATGATGCATCATCGTGAGGAATTTAATAAATGACAATCGTCATTTCTAAAGTCAACCCACAAACTTTGTTCTGGAAAGCGTCGATACTTTTGCTTCAAAATCCTTCTACCTTTAAATAATTTGAAAAATAATATCTTATAATATTCGGGAACCACAGAAAGAATACAATGTAATCAATCAAAACTGCCGACAAAAATAAATTATTGCTTAAATAAATGTCATTACTATACAGGGTAAGTCAAAATGATGTATCCGATTTCATAAATTTATTTTGTGAAATAAAATGAACATATCTGAATGTAATACATGTGGTAAGAAGGGTAACTCTCAAAGTTTTTTTCAGTCACACCACAAGTGCTCTATGTGAGCACCTCGCGTAACACGACACACATCAAGCCGATAGTCTATCTCCTGCCAAACCTTGTGTAGTGTGTCACGGTCAATCTCTGCAATGGCTGCTGTGATGCGGGCGCGAAGGTCACCCAATGTTGTTGGAAGTGGTGGTACGTAAGCACGATCCTTTATGAAACCCCACAAAAAGAAATCACACGGGGGTCAGATCGGGGGAACGAAGTGGCCAACGAATGAGAACTCGATCCTCCTGAGATGCACGGTCTATCCAGCGCTGTGACAATGCCTCATTGAGATGATCCCGAACGCTGCCATGGTAATGCGGAGGGGCACCATCCAATTGAAGAGTGAAATCTGCACTATCCTCTTCGAGCTGTGGAAGGAGCCATTGTTGCAGCATATCAAGAAAAACATGTCCTGTCACAGTAGGTTCAAGGAAGAAAAAGGGCCCATAAATCTTTTCAGGGGAAATGGCACAAAACACATTCACCTTGGGTGAATCGCGTTTGTGTTCCACAACTGCGTGGGGATTATCAGTTCCCCAGATCCTTACGTTGTGTCTATTCACATTCCCAAAAAGGTGAAACACCGCTTCATCACTGTAACGTAACCTTTCGGCGAACCCATCCTCTTCCATTAACGTGAGAAAATCAGCACAGAAAGACGCTCGAGCAGCATAATCAGTGTCTCTTAAGGCTTGTGGCAGTTGCAAGCGATAGGCTTTCATTTGTAAACGTTTCCGCAGAATTCGCCATACAGTTTTCTGTGGCATTTCAAGTTCCCTCGCTGCCCGGTAGGTAGACTTCTGTGGACTCCGCACAAAACTGGCGCGAACACGTTCCACTGTCTCTTCCTCAGCTGAAGGACGGCCAGTCGATTTTCGCTTACAGATGCAGCCTGTATCTCTGAATTTTTCATACCACGTACGAATGGTTTTTCCAGTAGGTGGGTCTCTGCCATACTTGGTACGGAAATGCCGTTGAACACTCATCACAGAGTTGTTTACATGGTAATCCAGCACACAGAACGATTTCTGCTCTCCAGTCAGCGCCATTTTCGTTAACTGCTTCCAGCGCCACGTAGCGGTAGACAATGCAACCACGCGGGACATAAACTAAACTCAACTAAACTTTCAACTTTTGCCTTTCCTTGCGCGTAGCTCACCTTAAGATATGTTCATTACATTTCACAAAATAAATGTATGAAATCGGGTCCATCATTTTGACTTACCTGTACATTAGATCATTTAACTTTCCTCTAAAGAATTCCTTTGAAAATGAAAAGCCAAGTACAGTTTTCTCTATGAAGATGGATACATTTTTAAACAAAAGTAATATTTTTTCTGAATAGAGTACCAAACTTACGATGTCCTTTTCGGTACATACAAGAATAACGGTATATATAACACGAGTTGACAAAAAAGGGGGCATTTGTTCACCTTCACGAAAGTTTGATAAAGTAGCTGACCTCCCTAAGCCGCGCTTTGGAGCCCATATGTGTATGGAGAAAGACAAATATACAATTTATCGGATTCAGTAAGGAATCCTTCCGATACGAATACTTCGCAAACTGTACTCAGAGAAAGCTCGGGTACAAAATGGACTCAGGGAATGCCCGTGTACAAGGTTGAACCGGGTAATACCCGGGCATAGGATGGAATGTGGCATTACCCATGGACAAAGTGGAACCGGGTAATACCCAGGTACAAGGTGGAACCAGGTAATACTCGTGTACAAGGTGGAACCGGGTAATATCCGAGTATCCAGGTAGGGGTCGAGTACCCATCGTCATTCCTAGAAAACACCAGGCACAATTCGATTCCTCTCATGTCATACATGTTAGATATGATATTGACTTCCTGACAGGCGTAAGCCATAGCGCTGTTACCGCCCATATACCGTAACTAATTTTATCTTATGATATTGAATTCTTACGGACTCTATATAACAAGAAACTATTTCTACTGAGCGACCGTGGCTCAGTGCTAGAGCGATGGCTTAGAATTCGGGAGGTTGTGATCCCAGCGGCCGACCATCCTAACTGAGTTTTTTCAGGGGTTTTCGTCAATCACACCAGCCAAATGCTGGGATGGTACCTCCAACTTGAGCCCAAGTCGCCATCTTCCCACATCCCTTGCCTTCCCCTATCCCGACCTGAGCCTTAGATACTTTAAGGTCATAAATGAAATTCAATTCAAGAAACTATTTGTATATTATTGTTTGAAAAAGATAGAGGGTCAAATTATATTATCTCGCGCTCTACCAGAACCAAAAAATGATTAATATTTTCTTAATGTTTAACTAAAATTACAAATGAATGGTCTAGTTAGAACATTCAAATTCATATACATTTTTGCTGAACATATCTTATGTATAGTTTTGTTATAACTGTAACCAGCAGCGGTTTTTCAGGTGAAGTGGGTGACGCTGTACTTCACCTATTATTTTATTTCTGCATTAATTACATAAAGAAAACACAAGTTTCAAAAATACTTAAATAAATATCATAAAATGCCAGCAAGAATAACACCAACTTACATTATTATAGTTTTTCCTACAAGTAATTCACAATACTGACGCTAGAAGGCGCCATCCATCTTGCAAAGTAGACTCCTTTGGTTTCTCAGCAAAAGGAAGGAAGGAAGGAGGGAAAGGAAGCATTTAGGATTGTCTCTAGTTATCTTCTTTTCTACTGACCTTGAGCATTGAGCGGAAGTGAGGTCCACTATTTGTAGCAGAAGGTGAACTTCTGTCAGGCTATTCTGACCAATCAGAAGCGGCCTGAAGCTTAGCGTTGGCAGAGACCTACTCCTTTCTTTCCTACATTTTCTCTCTTGCTCTTTCCAAAAGAGATTCAGTGCCCAATGCATACTGAGATACTGGAATTGTTTTCTCCAAATCCCACCTTAGCAGCACTATGAATTGTTGCGACAGGACTGGAAACTACATGATAATTACCACGGTCGTAAGGAATTTCATCGCCTGTACGATGTATAATCCAGATTTTACTACTAGAAAATATATAGTAAATTGGATGCATCTTAGCTAAAGTATGTACGATTTTAAAACCTAGTAAGTTGATGTATCATCACGCTTTTAATATAAAAAGAAGGGAAAAATTCAAACGCATGTTGCGGAGGAACTAGAAAAATTTCAACG
>JAGDQP010074719.1:0-10240 GCA_022664845.1 Lepisma saccharinum | reverse complement strand
ATATTCATTCATCTTGCTGCGAGTGGAGACAAAAGCTACATTTTAGGAATGCATGCAAGTGAAATGCGAAGAATGTTTTAATAATTTCAGTTAATGTTTGAATTCTTGTATTTGTCTAGAAATCTGTCCGCAAGTATTATCAGTTCAAGAACGAGTGATTGAAAATTGGTTTCAGATGATGGAATCTCATAAGAATATTAGTTAGGTCCTAATTTTCAATAATTTATATTGAAACAAAGTAATTCTAGTCCAAAGACAGGTTTAAAAACTTGTGCTCACTTTCTTCAATAATAATAGTAATAATGGATGGTAACGTCATATATATTGACTCATTTTAAGTCCAACCAATCACGCTGTTTTATTATATTTCTGTCATTTTTTTCCAGTGCTTTGAAAGAGAAATGAGATATTTAAGAAGTCATCCCACTCCCTAAATCGAACTTGGAAGAAAATAATTTTGAATATTTCCGATAATATCAGAAGTAGGTACTAGGGATGTCAATCGGCTCGACTCGAGCAGTGAGCCGACGGCTCGAGTCGAGCCCAAGTGAGCTCTGCTCAATATGAGTGAGCCACGGCTCGGCTCGGTGTGAGCCACGGCTCTGTTCAGCTCGACTCAGACCGAGCAACGTCTCGGTTCGGCTCGGCTCAGAGCGAGCCACGGCTCGGTTCGGCTCGGCTCACTGTGAACCGACGCTCGGTTCGGCTCGATCCGCTGCGAGCCGCGCTGGGTTCGGCTCGGCTCACGGTGAGCCGACGCTCGGTTCGGCTCGGCTCGCTGTGAGCCGCGGCTCGGTTCAGCTCGACTCCCTGTCTCAGGACGGCTCGAGCCATGAGCCGAGCCGTTGACTCCTAGCCTAGGTACAAGAAGTTAGAAGTATTCTTGGGAAGCTGGAAAGTGAAAACAAAAAAAAAGAAAAGAAAAAAAGACTACATTCATAATCTGACGAAACACAGAAACTAAATGAAGACCACAGGAAAAGAACGAGCTTTGCCCATTTTTTGCGAAATTCAGTTAAGAGTAACATCAGTTAGCTCTTTGAAGGACTTTCCTAACAAGCTATTATGCATGCAGATAGCATGTATAGTCCACCTACTACAAGCGAATCTTTATTTGATGGTTAGGTATACGCAATGCTAATTGTAAACTTTTCAAGCGATCTTCTGTAAAATGAAGAAAATGGACAGAGCACGTTCTTTTCCTCTGATCTTCAAAAATGTCTGTGTAACACAGGATGCTAAAATCCAGTTTATTATGTTACTCTTCCACAAATATAAATAAAAATAATAAAGACGAGACTCTCATTTCGTTAATGAAGTGGGGCAGTAAAATCTTACTGCATCTTAAAGCAGACCCTCTACAAACACTTCTGCACGCTGCGGATTTGAAAACAGTGGAGTGCTATCCCGGTTCGCTAGTCCGCAATCGTGGTCCTGATGCGAACGTCTAGAAATACTACACTGACAAAATATAATGTAATCTAATTTTATGTTTTTATTATTTATTCATTTCTCTGTTATTTTAATCACACAGACAATAATGATCAATATAACAAAAGGAAGAAGCGTCTAAAAGTTACAATGACGAGGATTGAACCCGAGTTCACTTGATTAGCACGTCCACACGCTTATCACCTTTTTTCATTAGTCTCAGCTAAATTCCAGCGTTTTTCCGACTATTTTTTTTAAGTGTGTTTAACTGTTAATTTAAACATAACTGTGATACATTTATAACTAAGTTAAAAGCCTACATCTATGCCCATCGTAGCATTCGAAACACTGGCCTAACGTCCCAGACCGCAAACTACCTCAGTAGGCAACTGCAGGGCTATCAAAATACTGCTTTGATGTTTAAAATTGGCGACTTATTGTAACTTAAGAAATAGCTACTAGATACCAATGCGTTGGCAATGATGGGGAGGTTAACCCGCTAATTTGTTAGCATGCTAATCACCCATTTATGCGGCATGCCTTAGTATGTACCCCTGGGACATGCCGTATAAATTGGTAATAAATAAAATCAAAACGAAAAATGTTCTAAATATATTAAAGAGAGATAGCAATGAGCATACAAAGACTGGACAGAAACAACCAATTTATTATTGACAAAACTTTTCCCGGACGACAAAAAGAAAGAAGACAATGAAGTAAATAAAATATCTAGAAAAGAAGCATACAAACCTCCAATAACTAATAATGAAATAAATAACGATGAAGAACCAAATGTAACTAACCTAGACATTGAAATTGCAATTAAAAACCTGAAAAACGGAAAGGCGCCAGGCCCAGATGACATCAAAAACGAAATTTATAAAGCATTCAAAAAACAACTATGGACACCATATCTTGTAAGGCTGTTCCAAGAATGCATGAAACACAGCGTTTTTCCCAGGAGCATGGAAAAGAACGAAATTAATAATATTGCTTAAAGGTGAGGATAAAGATAAATCAGCTCCAAGTTATACCGGCCAATATGCTTATTAAACGTCGTCAGCAAAAGTTTCAAAAAAAATCATAGCCAACAAAATCAACAAGAAAAGAATAAATTTAGACCAATGTATGGCATTAGATGAGATTTTCCTGCTTTAAAGATTTTTTTTTTAGATTTTGTTCTAAGTTTGTTTAAATTCAATTGTTATTTTATTCTGATTGTTGGAAAGAAAAGATTATTGTTTTGATTGTTGAAATTTATATTTTAATTGAAAAGTGAAAATAAACAAAATTAAAATATTAAAAAAAATACAATTTGGATTCAGGAAAGGTAAATCCACAGAAGATGCAATAAATAAAAAGTGCAATAAAATTGAAAAACTTAAAACAGAAGAATAGCGGTATGTCTTGGAAATCTTCGACGTAAGTAGAGCTTTTAATAATCTCTGGTGGACAGCATTCATGAACGAATGAAAGAAACTTAATACAAAGCAATATACAAGCGGAAGATGGAGATGGCGTTGTGATGAAAACACCAACCAAGGGATGTCCACACGGACCTGCCTCGGACCGATTTTCTGGGACGTGGCCTTTGAGCCATGCTTGGAGGGGTTAAATAAAATTGAGGAAGTGGAGTGTGTGGTGGGCTATGCAGACGACCTGGCTGTGGTGATAAAGGGAAACAGCAGGAACGATTTATAAAATAAAGAAAACTACATAACAACAATGCTCACGTTGTGGTGCGAAAATACCAAACTTCAAATAGCGGGTGAGAAAACGAATTATGTACTATTTAAGGGCAAACTGCTCAGGAGCAGGGGTCCAATAGTTAAAATAAATAATAAAACAATAAAAAGAGTAGAATACATCAAGTACGTGTGGATTACGCTGGATAAAATTTGAACTTTAGACAGTACACGACTATGGCAAAAAAGACAATTAAATTAACTCATAAACTAGTAAATATCGCTACCAATGAACTCAAAATTCCAATGAAATTAATAAAGACGTATCACGACGCGATAATCAGATCAATAATCGGCTACGGAGCCTCTGTGTGGTGTCACTGGGTGAGTCAAGTAGGGACAGATCGTAAACAGAGATCAAAGACAAGTCGTACTGAGAATGCTAAAGGCATATAGAACAACGCCAGTGGAGGTTCTACAAATTGCCACCGCTTCAGTCTACATGCACCTTCAAATTGAACAGCTTGGAGCCATGTACTGGTTAAAAATCGGTAACTTAAATAAGATTGAACTAATATTAAACACTGCTGCTACTAATAAGCACGAAATTACAAACGCAATAACCAGTCCATGAGAAACTTTCTGCACAAACAGTGAAAAAGTCAGAAGATTATTTGCATTTTTCCAGAGCGTGGCTGAGAGGCCCAATGTTGACATTGACATCGAGGGGGGCCTCCTCCACTTTCTAACGGGCCATGGCCCATATAAAACAAAACTAAAAGATCTAAATCTCGTAGAGGATAATATGTGCCACGTGTGCGGTGTGGTCGCCACTCCGGAACACATAGTGCTAAGGTGTATGCAAACTGAAGATATGGTTAAAGAGGAAAAGAAGCTTCTAGAGGGCAGGGAAATTACTGACGTTCTGAAAGATCCTGAACGGGTGTTGTTCTCTGGTAGTTAGTAACAAAGTATCAAACTATCGTCGAAGCAAGTTCATCCGGCGAGGCTACAGCAGGTAGTGGAGGACAATTTTAACAAACAAACGTAAATAGCTAAAAGTATATATAACCTATATTATAATCCATATAACTTAGAAATAACCTATATAACCTAAACAATCTTTATATAAAAACTTTAAATATCTAAATAAATCATCCGTCTATCAAGTGAAACAATAACCGAAGGAAAACCGTAAAAGTTTGTGAGATAAAAGAACAATTAAACCAAAACACTAAATAACATTGAATATTGAATTAACGAAACCAACTGTAAAGAATGAACGATCGTGTGAGTGCGTAAATATGACTGCTGGAAGCAGCAGAAACCCCTATGTGAATGCTCTACTTCTGGACACCACAAAACTGGGAGGACAATAAATACAATATGTGTGCTGTGTTTCTTCTATCCTTTACGTGTAATTCGTGTGGTGATGGTGTACAAACAATGTATGATACTTACCCAACATTACAATAAATAACAAATTGATACAAGTGTTAATGTGCCGTATACCGGAACATAGACACAAACAGTCCGATCATCTTTCTTGTGTAGTGTGTAGTGTAAGTGGTCGTAAGTGAGGTCAACAATCTTGAAGCTGTGATGCAATAAAGTTGTATTCTGGTCCTTCCGGGAGCGGAGCTCGGTATCAGCAAGGACTCGGGTGGGCACAGTGGACCCAACAATAGAGAAAAGGAGCAGCAGCTGAGAGGAATCCACAAGAACACTTATTATTTTTTCTATTATTTTTAAATGCTTTGCAGCTCTACTGAGGCCAAGTCTATGTTGTGTTGTCCATGTTTTGTCCTATTTGTCTGTGACGTCCCCTAAATGTTGTATGTTATTTGTAATTTGCAACCCCGCCACACACACACACAAGAAAGTGGATATACGACCAGGACTACATCCTGGACACCTGGTTCAATGTAAAGTTCCGCACCACCGTGTGTCAAAAGACTAGGGAACATACGAGTTTCTCGGGTTGCCGGAATTCCGGTAATCAGATAATCTCCAGGGACAGCCAGTTCCAAATTGGGGGAGAGCGAACAACTGCTTGTGACGCACGCCCCAAGAAGTGCGCAACCCAATTTGTGCAAAGAATGCAAAGAGACATGGGTGGAAGGTGGGTCCCCGAAATAAAAATAATAAACATCCTTTCATCGCACCACCCCAAAATTCGCCACTTATGCTGAAGTCTGGTTGCAAGAGCATCGGGATACTGCAATGCAACCTGAACAAAGATGATATTCTGAAACGGAGGCAAGTTCTCCGTAGGATCATTTCGATAATAATTGCCTGGCGAGTCAAAACATGAATTCTCAGGCACACCGAAACGGATCTGCAAGTAGTGTGGAGGAAGCTGAAGAATCCCAATATTGGGAAAAGGTAAGGAGTTTTCTTGATGTTGTTAACCTTGTTTTCAAATTCGATCGTGCACTTTGAGTCCTACGCCAAAAATAGAAGAGAAAAATCTAAGACGGAGAGTTCCTGTCGAATAAATCTGAAAATAATATCCTGACAATTTTTGGATACAGATATCCCTAGAAGTAAATACTGCACAGAGGTAAATGGAGCGAGGATGTGGAAACCTAGGAGTTAATTCGACTCAAGATATTTAAACAACCGATCAGTTTGTTATCTGTCTCTGATACGTCTTCTTAGGGAAGATGTTGAACTGTCTGTTTCCATGGTGGCAATTCAATGTTCGCGGGATTGCTCTGACATATCTCGCTAGTCTAACGACCGATGGAAACGTCAACTTGAGAAGAAATTTCAATGGTTTGAAATGCCCTTGCCACATCGAGAAATAAGTTCTCGAAGCCCTCTACGTGTACGATTTCAATCACAACCTTAATTTTACCATACACAAGGTAACTGTATCTTCTGTTGAAAAAGCTGTTTTCTTCCGCTAATAAGTCAGCGGTTTTAATTTCAAAGTCCCACAAAAAAAAACAGATTTTTGGAGTCAAAAAGTCGTTAGAGAAAGAGGAACAGAAAATTTATGTCGTCTTAAAAATTATAGAAACTCGATGGTTCAGCCAACATTAATAAAAGACGAACGGAACCATTACATTAATCTTCTTGAAGTTCTGCACTACACCCGATACAAGCTTAACACTGATGCAGAAACTTCTCGTTTCAGATTTCAATGCCTGTAACGCTGTACTTTAGATGCGGGATAGCTGAGAAAGCTTCGGAGAGAAGTCCAGAATCTGTTCGAAACTGAAAAAGAGCTTAAAAATTATCCAAAACGCAACTGATTTTGCAGCGTATAAGCTGCGGAAGGTAAGCCACCTATTTCGAAAAGCACAAAAGGAAGAGGAAGGTCAGGGATATAGCCATGGAGCCATAGGAGGGCGTGTCCCAAACAAATACTGTATGTGCTCCTCAAACATAAATTGGAATAATATAGTAGATATAATAAGTTCCAGGCACTTCGTACACAATATCTGTAGGTCAGTCTATCTGAAATCACATAGCTTGGCTGCTCAATCCTTAATACTTTTATGTATTTATATCTCCTATACAAGAATAGTCCAAAACGAGAATTATTTTATTTTTACACAAACCTATTAATTAATGGCAGCCCTTAATTTTATTGTGGTGCATTCCAAATTTGTGATAGGAGATGTTTACAGAAAATGTAGTGTTCGCAGACAGGGTTACAATAGGACATTCACACAAAAACAGTTCTTTCCAATAACATCTGCTTGATAATTTTGGTCTTCTGCATAAATACCCTAAAACCTAATCGAACTGATGAAAATGACATCCAAATGTGAGTGTTCAAATAAAAACAATGCCGGTTTTCAGGGCGCTTTTTCGCCCGGAAGGGATTGAATATCAAAGTTGATGTCTTGTGCACATATCAAAGTATGTTTATATATGCCTCCTAAATTTTTTATGATTTTTTGAAAATCCAAAAATTCGTATTTTATGCATTTTGGAGGCCCAATATGAAAGAACAAAATTTAAAAATTTATTTTGTCTCAAGTTATACGTTTATGTCAGAAACTATAGTAAAAGTTTGAACTTTAATATCTGAATTTGAAGAGAGCTACAAACTTTATGGAAATTGAGAGCGAATAATGCTCGCTGAATTTTAATTTAATTTTTAAGATTTTTAGTCAACTTTGGCTCAGGCCGTATGGATAATGATGAGATGAATTGGTGGAATGAAGAAATTGGGAGGAAATGGAAGAACCTCGAGAAAGCCCACGCACATGATGTTTGTCCACCACAAACCCACATGTCATGAACAGGAATCGATCCGACGACCCCTACCACCAGAGGTGAGCGTTCTACTATTTGACCCACGGCGGCCCGAGTAATGTTCTTGTACGCTATGGTATAAATATTGCACACCCTTCTCTCTGGTAGGAGACCAGATAAACAATTTATTTTTTTACACGTTAGGCACTTATGTCGAGAGACACTAAGGTAGAAATTTCAACTTTCATATTAGAATTTTAAGGGATTTACAAATTTGCAAGTTGGGGAGTGAATAAATCTCGTACGCGCTTTATGAAGTCATTACCACCAGAGCGCCAAGGAAAGATGTGAATACGTAAAGTAGTTCCTGAAATATTCGTGTAAGAGAGCTTATTTTATATTATATCCAGTGTTCATTTGGTAATATGACTGCTCTGCACTTTCACTCTATGTTTTCTCATTATATTAAGCAATCATGTCTTTTGATGGATAACGTTGCCACCTTTCTATGTGTGTGGGAAGCGCTTACACAGCTGTCTGCATCTCTTATTACATAAGCATATCGATTACCATTACAACACTAATATCGTTCTTCGCAATTCTGATGCTAATGAAGAATATTTCTTTTAACAAACATTTTTTATACGAGTTAACAAAACACGTACGGCCATTATTCACTCCCAATTCGTGAATCTGTAACTCCCTTCAAACTAAAATGTCAACGTTGACATTTCTGCTGCACATTCTTCTGAAATAAGTGTATAAATTGCAGAAAGAAATAGGTTTTTATCTAATCTCCCATCAGAGATACGGTTCTTCAATGTTCCTACCAAAACCTGCATGAACATCATTCATCAACAATTTGCAAATTTGTAACTTCAGTCAAACTGAAATATCATTAAAGTTAACAATTCTACCGTAGTTTCTCCTGACATAAATGTATAACGTGTGAAAAATAGATTTTTATATTTTGTCCCACCAGAGCTACTGGGCTTTTGTATTTTCAAAAATTTATAAAATATCAATGAAACACGAATCAGCCTTCATATACTGTATACGTTGAATATACTTTGATATGTAATAATGTACAAGAAATCAACTTTCATTTTCAATCCCTTCCGGGCGAAAAAGCGACCTGAAATCCGAAATTGTTTTTATTTCGACAATCACATTTGGATACCATTTGGATACAAGTTCGATTAAGTTTTAGGTTTTTCATTCAGAGGACCAAAATTATCAAGCAGATATTGGGAATAACTGTTTTTGTTTGAATACCCTATAAAAACCAATTCGCAGGTATTACATTTACTGTAAACATTTGTTACCACAAATGTTCGTATGCGTCGCAATACAAAAAGGGTTGCCATTAATTAATCGGTTGGTATACAAATAAAAGAATACCCATTTTGAAAACTATTCTTATATAGACATATATGTACTTAGAAAACGAATGGAATCGAGCGGCCAAGCTGGACGATTTCAGATGTATCTATGCAAAAACCTTGCTTGAATAAACGTTGGACTATTTTGGATAATCACGAACTATGATATCCTTTGGTATTTATAAAGGTGCACCCAAAGTAAAGTAGATATTTTATAAATATGAGGCCCCCCTGCGACAATCTGTCTGGCTACACCGCTGAAGAAAGTAATTCTCATGGAGACGGTACAGGGCAGAAGTACTGATATGTCCGCCTTACGGAAGTTCCGTGTAGAAGTGTGTCGGACAGATTGAGCACGGACCTGGGTGACCGATTTGCTGCTAGCAAAAATATATTTCTTGATTTGGGGTTTAGTGGACAGACGGTCGTTCTCAGAAATGCCCAGGTGATCGTTAAAGGTAAGCGTGAATTTACTAGAAGAAAAACTCGGAGTCGAAAACAATGTGCAAGAAGAATTGACGTGCTTCGCTGGAACTGTGGAGCAGTGGAAGGCCCGATTTTGACGATTTATTCGTTATTGCAGTGGTGATGACGACATTGTAACGCAAACTGAAGAACCTACAGCCGCTGATGTTGGCAACCGAAGCTAGAGGAAATGAAACAAATGTATTGTTGCGCTCTTCTCGTTTACCACAAATACAGCTCTCATTCGTCAGTTATACGGGAACTTCTATTAGCCATACAAATACCGTATGCAGTTTCTCATTCTTCTAACCAGATTTCCTGTGAACGTTGTGTTATCATTATATCAAGCTAAAAGTCCTCAAATCTCGCCTTGGTTCAAAAATGGGCAAGAAGCTCCTTGAAGCTCTAATGCTCACTTCCATCGCATCCGCACAACATTAAGGAAACCATGGACAGGTTTGCAACCATAAAGGTAAAGAACTTATTAGGCTTCCAATTGTTTAGTTTTTTTAAAAAAAATAAAAACGTTTGAAAAAAAACAACAGTATTTTAATTCAAAGGCATACGGTACGATAGTTAGTTCTCACATAGTATTTTAAAGTTCAAAATAATGTTTTGTTATCTTCAATGATAAAATAGAAACATTTCAAAAGAGAAATAAAACATGTCGTCTATCATATACCATTCATTCATTTTTAACTTTTGGTGATGGGATGACCCATGTTGCAGAATTGCAAACTTCAAATCCGAGTTGTGACCAGATAGTGCATCTGCATCTAGGGTCCCAGCCCGCCACTGATCGAAAAACATACAATACTGACGTTAATCTGTATGATACTTTTATTTTTTACTTCTTTCATTAGTTTTTCAGTGTTTGCGTTCGTAGGTTCCATGAAAATTAATTAACATGTTAATATAACAGAAGAAAATTTGAAGAAGGATGCAGAAATTGAAAAATTGAAAATAAGATCATGAAATGTAAAGCAGTTCAAATGCACGGGAACGAAACGAAACTAGACAACGGAAGAAATAAAAAGTTCATTTTAGTTTTCAGTCCCTATTCCA
>JAGDQP010074717.1:0-10240 GCA_022664845.1 Lepisma saccharinum | reverse complement strand
AGAGAGAGTTCTAGAAATCCTTATCCGTATATTTCAATCGGAGAACGGATGTGGATACAAGACAGGTCATCTGTCAACGAGTGAGTTTTGAGCGTCATCACCTCACCTTTTCTTTTATCCCTTCAAATCTTTCCACGTAACTCATCATCATACTGTGCCGTCTTGTAAATGAAGTCAAATAAAGAAAAAGAAGAGAGATAGAGAAATATATATAGGTTTGGACCAATTCCAATTTTAGAACTTGTATTTACAAATGGATGAGAAAAGGATAGGAAAGGAATATTTTGACCATACGGGTACCATCATGGGATTTTTTTAGCTGAAGATTTGAAAAATCAAAATTCTAATTTACAGGTATTTATAAATGCTTTTTTTCTTTCGTGACACGTTTCTGTATGGCCTTTAGACATCTTTGCTTCAGACCGATTGATATGCTTAAAATATTCTTTTAAAATGTGAAAAAAGCAAGCATTACCGTAATTTTCTGAGTCATTCCTTCAGAAGACCAAACTTGATACAATTGATCACTCGGGATACATAAAAGTCCAGTTTGAGCTATAGTGTGGGATAAGCCTCTAAAGGAAAAGGACAAGTGATTACGGGGAACGAACTGTAATGTGGGATAAGTCCTTTTTCCAGTATACTCATCTCTTAACGGACAAGGACAAGCGATCATCATGCATACATATACATGAAGTTTATTTAGAACTATAATGTGGGATAAGTCACTTAGCCTGTAACGGGAACGAGGCATTAACCGTACCTCGACCTATAATGCGGGATAAGCCCTTTTTCCAACACTCATCCCCTAACGTCTAAGGTGAATTAAGAACAGAATACAAACCGTTACATTGACAGAGAGGAAAACAAAGTTGGAAGAAAAGAAATTCTATTCTGTTCCTTGCAATGTACTGTAGTCCAAAAAGCTGTACATAAAAGGACATTTATCATTCCTGTCACCCCAAATCTTTCGCAACAGGTGTGATTGTGTCGTTTTATTTCTTTCCTCTCTGTCCTCTATCTCATCTACCTCCTTCCCGTTCTTTTCTCTTTCCATTGTTGGATTCGGTTGCCACGTTTTGCGAAGGACAAGACCAGACCGCGAACGATAGAAGACGCTCAGAGACTACTGACAACAATCTAACCACCAAGCCATGTATTTTCCAGTTTCCTAGGACACACACACACACACACACACGGCACCATCTTGCCCTTTTTAGTCGTCCCATTCATTAGCTTCTCCCATCTTTCTCTATGACTTCGTTTAGTTTGGAAGTTGTGCTCATCTAAGGATGTTATCCCTCAAACTTGGAAACGGGGTTAGATGTCATAACTGTGTTGAATTCGGACACATTCACAAAATGTGTCACATTGGACAGACTTTTATTTTCAAGTAAACATACTAATTACTTTCAGGGCAACTACAGTTGGCGTTCTGAAATTTGAGTTCCGGTTTGGTGGCATAAAGGGGAAGAAAATTACGATTTAAGTAGACGAGTAGAGTGGATGAAAGGTGATGATGTTATTTCTCTTTTTTTCTGTGTGTTGATGAGCGCGACTACGGGACTTATCATTAAATTCTCATATCTGGCTGTGAAGAATTAGCCTGCCATTGGGAATATTTCTTTCGCAGACAGGGCAACTCTTTGACACTCGTCAAATGAACCGATCGGCCTTAACTTAGCTGACAGAGTGTTGATTTCGCATTCACGAGGTCCTGAATTCAATACCAGCAGCCGACCATCCTGACTGAGGTCTTTTCAGAGTTTTTCAACAGTCAAATTACGCTTTGAAAAATATCCTCTGCTTCTGAACTAAGCTGCACAGACACACACAAACAAAATACGTAACCAGCATGAAGATGTTCAGACGTGTGTTGGACTTCTCACACGATTAATGAAGTGTGAGAAGGGGAAAAAAAAACTCTTTGATTGTTCTTAACAACTGTAACACAGAACACAGCGTGGTTTCAGAAAATGGGTTTTCACACTAATACAATGAAAAGCTTTGATAGTTCGATATAGTGAATGAAAGCCTGTATCGTTTACAATAGTGTTCCTCTTGTTACGACTCGTAAGAAAACGTTTATACCAGTCCTCTACAAATACAACGCCTTGAATTCGAAAGGTTAAAGGTCTAGGTTACTTTTAAATCAATGTCCATGTTGTGAGTTATAATAGAATATCAGATAATATTTTCTCAGCTCTTGAAAAGTTGAATAATTTTAGTTAATATATTATGGTAACAGGGACAATGCTGTATCGTTGTGTTACCTGTATACTGCTAAAAATGACCATATGGATTGCAAATACTGAGATAAAGGTACAGACAGGATCAAAAGTTGGCATCCAGTCGTTATATTTCTTCTCCGAATAGCTTTGAAATGGACGCACCAATTTGAGTAGTTTTCTGTAACTTACAGAAAATCACATTCTCTCTGCATTACAGGAACCTGTACTCAAATCGATCTATACATATCAAAGTTATCTGGAGAATTTTTTTTACGACTGCGTACAAACTTGGATCTCGAGCTGCAGAGAAACATGTTAGAGCTTTGCTAAATCTAACCTTAGTTTAGAGACGTATACAAACACGTATATCATTAATGGACATCAACTAAATTACTCCTTCCAATTGCTCACTCCTACAAGTTAACTCACGTGTTTATATCATTTAAATTTGTCACTTATGGACAGGAAGTTCCATTGATAAAGCATGTTTACGTTCTGTCAAAATAAGCTATTAAAATGGCGACCGCACAGATGTGAACACCCCTGGACGACGTATAACTAGGGCTGTGCGGTTTCTGAATGTTCGATATCGTACTTCGGAATGACTGACAAATCGAACGATATATCGAAAATCGAATATTTAATATCGAAAAATTGCTGGAAATGGAAAATTGTTCATATCGAAATATGGTTGGGAAACCGAAAATCGTTTTATATCGAAATATATAGTTGGTAATCGAATATCGTTCAAACCGATATCCGATATATTGATTTTTCTCGATATCGGTATTTCGATTTTTTAAATGTCGATTGATTGATCGATATATCGCGCCGTCCTAGTTGTAACTATAACAAAACCTTTCTTTTTGTAGAACAGGGAACGAAAGTGACAATCGAAATGGATCTATTCGATTGTGAATGAATTACCAATTCTGTGCGGTGATGCTAATTAATACCTCTTACAGTAATATTCCGTTTAATTAAAAATGTATGGTTGGACATTTTGTTCAAGCGCCTTCATGATCTAGAAATACAAAGCTATAATTTGAATCTGAAGGCTTTTTATTAGAAAGATCACAAAGCGATATCTCACAGCATTGGTTATTCACGCACAATCGAACGAATCAACTTTGATCGTCCCTTCTTTCGCTCTCTGTTACCTCTGTTCTTTTTCTAAACATGCAAAAACTATCAGTCATATAGTATCGTTCACACAGTAAGGCAGAACGTTACAGTATCGTGTTTCACTAGATAAACCTCTAGCTCATGAAGGCTTCTGTTCCATCAGCTATATTACAATACAACCATGACTAAGAACAAAAACCGTAAAGCGCTGAATTTGAATGTATTAATGGCCTTGATGCAACTTTGTCTCAGACAGGATGTGGAAGGAGAGAGAACATTGACAGTAAGTCTACCAGAGCCTACTTTCAAGGTACTATCCCGCCCTTTACCTGGTGTGACAAGGGAAATTCTAGAAAAATCTCAGTCAGGATGGGCGGCTGCTGCTGGGATCCTTTCCAGGCCCTTAAGATTGCTAAATCAACCCCCTTATAAACATAAACGAAACACTCCTGATAAGTTTCACCAATAAGTAGTTAAAAGTCCTTCATAGTAAAGGCAAATATGATATGACCTTATAACACCTGGGCAGATCTATAGTGGGAATATTAACGGGGGATCCATAATTATCAATATTTCATAGAAGACCTCATTAGGTTTCATAAAATTAGAACCAAACCCAACCATTTATCTGTAACCAAGATTTTAAAAATCAACAATAAGACAAATGTTGAGAAATATCAACTCAATGGATCTATTTCAATATTCAAGATCAATTTGGTGAGCTTCGATAGTTATACCCAAAGTTTTCTTGATAATTAAAAAAAAAAAAAACTATCGGTGAGGAAAAATCGCATCTCCACAAATATATTCACATTATTTGGCAATAATCCACGACATAACAACATGAAATACACGTACAGAACGTGCAAGCTTGCATACCATGTATTAATCTGCGTCGCACGCGTGTGCGTAGTATGCAATGCGTTTATATACTATTTATAAAATATATTACACATCCACGCAACACTCACTAACATGGATCTCCTGTTAAATTTGGCAACATCTGATCACGACACGTGTCCACCACCTGTCCCTTTTTTTTCTCATCTTCTTAAAACAACCCAACCTAATGTGAATATGTATTCACAGTCATTGCAGGAAGCCTTCACAGGAAGTGACGTAACAATAACATTTCATGAATTTCCGAGTCGCATCATGTGCGATAGAATTAGCACATGACATATTCTTTTCCTTCACCGAACAAGAAACAAATAACAAAGTGAGGTAGAAAGTTAGACTGATATACAAAGTAAAAGTTAGAAAAACAAGAGGTAAAAGAAATATGGGTAAAGGGAGAAAAAAAGAAAAGAAAGAAAGAAAGGAAAATAGAGAGGAAAGAAAGAGATACAGAGAGAGTAGGAAAAAGAAAGAGTTGAGGAAATAAAAAAGAAAGAAAGCAAAGAAAGGGAGAAAGAGAAAGTAAAAGGAAAAGAGAAGGAAAATAGATAGAAATAAAGAAAGAAAATGAAAGAAAGAATGAATGAATGAAAGAAAGAAAGAAAGAACAAAATAAATAAAGAAAGAACGAACGAACGAAAGAAAGAAAAAGAAAGAAAGAACGAAATAAATAAATAAAGAAAGAAAGAAGGAAAGAGAGAAAGAAAGAACGAACGAAAGATAGAAAAAGAACGAAAGAACGAACAAATGAATGAATGAAAGAAAGATAAAAAGAAAGAAAGAATTAAAGAAAGATAGACAGATAGAAAGAACGAAAGAAAGAAAGACAGAACGAACGAAAGAAAACAAAAGAAAGAAAGAAAGAAGGAACAAAAGAAAGAAAGACAGAACGAAAGAGAGAAAGACAGAACGAAAGAAAGGAAGAAAGAATGAACGAAAGAAAGAAGAAAAAAGAACGATCGAAAGAAAGAAAAAAAAGTGTTGTAATTCTATTGCAACTGCGAAGAACCTTTATAAGCGTTGGTAGTCACACGCCCACGTTTTTATTTATTTAGTTTAAAAATACTGAAAAAAAAATGAAGCTCAAAACTGAAATATTGAAAAATGACCCTGTAACACATATTAAATAAACTACTTTAGATTTTGAAACGGTTACTTTTAAACGATAAAATATGAAGGCCCACAAAATTACGTCATCGCCCAAACTTTCAAATTTCTCGTAGAAAATACATAGCAAGGGGGCCAACTGACTATCGTTAAAAAAAAAAAAATGGATTTTTAGTGTTCCAAAGGTATCTGAAATTTTGAACTCAGAAACAGTACGAACATATTCTAAGAAGTCAGAAAACCATTGTCAGAAAGAGGCTCTTTTGGAATGAAGAAGATGAAAGTCCACCTTGTTAAAAAAAAGAAAAGAAAGAAAAAGAAACAAAGAAACTGAAGGTGCCAGCTTTAGAAACTTACAAGCTCGTTTTATTAAAAGTTGATGCAATACACACGGCTGATACGAAAAAAAAACCAATCGTAATCTAACCTGGTCTCTCACCCAAAAAATGAAAACAACGCTCATCACATTGTTCCAAATGTGACGAGGACGGCGACGAGGATGATGATGATGATAATGATAACGTAGGATAAGTATACTCAGAAGCCAAGGTATAACAACTGACATTAACGAATAAAAAACGTTCTAGGTCTTATATATAACCCGAAATATGGTATATGACACAAAACTGTCATAAGAATTTTTGGACCTTGATGTGTCCATATACAAACTTGACAATTATGTGTCACATATAATAATAATTCACAGTGCATGAGACCTCTCCCGGAGGGAGGAGTTGGTCTACTGGAGTCTACTGCTCCCACGCCGACGCTCTCAATTGTGGTCGCCTCCACTGTTTTTTATTCACAGCAGTTCCCCAGTTGCATCACGATGCTGGGTGGGCACTGTTCCAGACCGTCTAAATTTGGAGAAACTCCTCGGCGATGACGGGATTGGAACCCGGGACCCCGCGATCAGCGGCCAGCGACAGTAACCACTAGACCAGCGGGGCGGTCTCTTGTCACATATATCTCCGGTTATATATAAAAAATTACCCCGAAACAAATTTTTAATATGTCAATGTCACTTGTATCCCATGGCTTCTGGACCTGACAAGTGTATATAGGAAAGTTAGAAATGAACTAACCTATTAAAAATATTCTCTGTCTTTGCAGACACATTTTCCCAATATCTGATAGAAAATTCTCAATATACGAGTGTGACAAAGATGTTCATATCAACGTTCTTGTGCGTAAGTGTGGGTGAGTGCGTTAAGAGACATCATGGGTAAACGAGGCCTCTGCCTGGGGGGTGAACGTGCAGTTTGCTAGTCAGCAGAGCCAGAGAGTGAGAAAAAGGGGTGATGGTGGAGCAGAGAGACTCGTTGTTGCGCCCGGTGGTCTGGACTGAATAGGCACTAATGAATTTCAACTACTGTAATTAAAATGGTCACATGACTTGCTGATTTGCAGAATTTTTCCTTCTCTCTCTGTCTCTCTCTCTCTCTCTCTCATATCCGGAATGAAGCAAAATAAGCAGTGGTGATGCTACTGCTGCTATGTACAGTAAATTTTGTTTTCAAACTCCCTTTTCCACCGTTATATATGTGTATATAACGCGCGAACGTAATTTATGTAAGCGTCTAGAAGCAAGTGATGACCATAAGAAATACTGAAGTCCAAGGTGAACTTTATACATAGTGATTCTACCAGACCCACCTACGGGGGGGTGTCATCCCCAACTTTAAAATCTTTATGATCAAAAATCGATAGAAAATTTGCAAAACTCCACTTCATCCTCCCAATTTTGACTTAGGCACTTCCCCTTAAAAATACTGGCAGAACACCCCTGTTTAAAAGCAATCACAAAAATAAGTTTTAAATGTAAACTTAGGATGGGGCCAATGGCAACCTGCTGAAATGTGTTTAAAAAAACTAGTATGAAGTCTTTAAATGAAGAATATTAATGAAATGGCAAAGGACCTGCCAGTTTAAAAGAGTCATCAGACTAGAAACGATCAGGACAAATCAAATTATCGCTTAATCCAAATGTGAAATTAATTTTTCTCTACTTGCCTTGAGTGACGTGTTAGTCTGCTTTATAAACAAAAATTAAATTAAAGAAGGACTAAAAATTTAACCGGGGGGAGGGAACTAAAAATAGTTTAAATAAAGACCTGCTTACAGTGTAAACTTAGGGCTCCCCTGAACATTTTTGGAAATCCTTTTTCGATCTTGCTCGCCTCCTGACCCCATTGTTTCTGCACTAGTCATAAGTCCGGCCTGCGCCTTGGATACCTAAAGGCCAGTTAGCCTACGATGACAAAATATCATTTTTTAAAAATCCAGGACATCTAGTTTGAAACAGTTATTCTACGTCCTACGTCCCGTTCTGTCGTTCGCATATATATACCAACCCGTCTGGTCAGCGTGGGAGCAGTAGACCAAGTCCTCCCTCCGAGAAGAGGCCTCATCCAGTAGTGGATCGAATATGGCTGTGACTAATATATATGGCAACTACGTTTTTATATTCTAAAGGATTAGGCGATTCATATTTGTATTGGAAGTGATTGTCAATTTGTGATTGGCTATTTTCGCGTTGTGGTCGAGAACACATGGGGTGAGCGATACATGCCATGTGAATCGTGCATAATGAAAAAATCTAACCTGACTTTAACTAATCGGTCTTCACTTGCCTTCGCTCACTCGACATTTTGTCCGTGATTTTTATAGCAACATACTAGCAAACATGTCAACTCTCACGCAAAATGCGTGAGAGATTCTATGATTTAGAAGGTTTAACGTTTCTGTTGTAACTCTTTAGCTTTTTTTTCTTTTCTTTTTAGTTTCTCAGCAAGCTCCCGCATTTCCTTCCGTCCAGATTGGCAACTCTCCCGCGTTCGAACTTCTCTAGGTTGACATGTCTGTATAACAGGAAGTGATGCCTTTTTTCACTGAGTTTCCATTAAAGTTCATAAGACGTTGTTTTGTTAACGTGCAGTGTCTTCTGATTTGCTACGTTTTCTAGCAACGTCAACACAAATGACCAATCACGAATTGCCAATCACTTGGCAAGAGTTCAACGATGTACTTGGGGGAAAAAATGTGTTCCGTTCACTACGTTATGCGCCCCTTTTCGAATTAAAGCAACATTTCACATTTTAACTGCAGATGTCACTCGAATCTAGAAACAGGAGAAAACTAGCCGCGCGCAGTTTGAGTGGACAATATAACAAATAAGTAGATAGAAAGGTTTAGAAAATAATAAATTCTGAAAACTTAATAATTTATATGAATCAAGAGAGTCTTTGAGAAGACAGGAAATTGATCAGATTTACTACTGTCGCAAGAAAGTGGAAATTTTACACAAAAACAAAGAAGAATGTGTACGGTATTAAAGGAATGCAAAATGTGCTATCATTAGTGACTTTTGATATCACTATTCACTGCTCGAAAAAACAGAGACGATTCAGTTCTAGAAACCTTTTCCTGGAACGTTAGGCCGAAAATTGGGACAATCCCGGATTCCCTGGACGTTTGTTCGCTGCAGTTTAAGTGTTAACATGAATGACAATGCACGCAGAGTACAAGTATACAGTGTTGCCAACGAATTATAAAATTACTTTCAGTGGCCTTCAGAACTCCCACCCCCATGCTTTCTGTATATGAATTAACGGAATTAATATTCAAGGATAGCTACACTGATCAACGATATTAAAATTATTATTAACCACAGTTCAAGAAAACAAATGGAGGTTTATTTTTTACCTACCTGTTAGAAAAATGAATATTGTTGGTTCACTGTTCGTTGTTGACAATAGAGTATAGACGGACAGATACACAATAGAAGTAGCTACGATACATGTAGACGACGTAAACGACTTGTAGTTACAAATTAATCACACATTCATTGTTCTTATCACAACGGTGAAACACGTATATGGAATGGATAGCTATTACGAATAAAAGACCCGTTCTCTTCATTTCCTGACACAGATATATTGATTTACTTATATGATAACATTAGACCATAAATAACACAACATACTAAATAAACCTCTATCCAATAATTTCCCTTATGTTCCTATGTTCCTTGGGTTGTATTATTGTTATTTCCTCATTTTGGTAAATAATTGGATAATTCATTTATGTGATAATTTGGTTAATACTTTTCCCATACACTCTCATGTGAAAATAATTAATTTCACTTCTGCTTATTAACGGTATTGATCACTTCCGCTATCTTGGCATGTTCCTTCCCATGATTATAACAGGAATTGTTTTATGTCTTTCAGAAGTGAGTTTTTTTTTAATTCTTGGTCAAGTTTACGAACTTTGTTTTGTATGAAACACATTAAAACAAAGGGAATACCCTTTGTTGATGACATTCCATGGTAGTTTCTGCTTGCTCGAGCTTCTTAAATTTATTAGTAAATATCTTTTGCATCTATGTTTCTCGAGTTTCTCTATTCCGGGTAATGCCAACCAACTTATTTTGATGAGAATTTGGCGAATGAGAAACCCATATCAGATCACGTGAATATGGTTACGGTGTGAATTGGTAAGTAACAATGTCGAGACAGTGCGATCGTAAGACGATAGAGTGTTGGCTTCGTATTTGGAAGGTCCTGGGTTCGATACCAGCGACCGGTTATCCTGTCTGAGTTTTTTTTTTAAGGCTTTTCCTCAGTCACACCAAGCCTTGATGGTACCTTGAACTTATGTCGTGGTTGATTTTTCTTCACCCTATCCTGGCCTGACTCAGATGCCTCAAGTTCATAAATAAATTCAGTTGTGTTCACTAAAGGAACCCAACTCTAACTTAGGCTTTAGAGCTTAAGGACTCATAAGGACTGATTTTGGTTTCACTGCGTGAATACTTTTTGATCCAGGCCAGCCTAATTTTTCTCAGTCAAAGTGGACGTAAAATCAGGCCCGATTTA
>JAGDQP010074716.1:0-10241 GCA_022664845.1 Lepisma saccharinum | reverse complement strand
AATGAACCTGATTACCAAGGACTCACAAAGCGAATCTGAATTTGAATTTTTTAAAGGTCTTTACATAATTTTGGCCCAAGCCGAATGGATGATGCTGGGAGAATGCAGAACAGAAATTTTACCTAGCAGAGCTATTGTCGATAGGAATTCTTGCACTTAAATTATCTATTAATGTTTGTTAAAATGTGCTATTTCTCTAATCTACGACATCCAACACAGAATTTGAAAAAAGTGCTATTACTCACCGTTTTAAATTTGCCCGAATTATTGAAAGTTTTCTTTGTCTGATAACGTTACGCCCTGTCGCTTTTTGTGACTTCAAATATGTAATAGTCATTGATCGCACTACATTAATTTCTATTGTAATAAACAACGAGCTCTAACATGCCAGGCATTTGATGATCCTGATTATTCAAAAATACTGGATGTGTTAGTGTCCGGCGTTACTGAGAAGTTACTGTTAACAATTTTGTACTGTGTTCTGAGTTCAGATTCCAATAAGTTAATTTGAAAATTATGATGACTTCAATTTTATTTTATGTTTGAGATTATTTTATATCGATCAGCAAACTATTAGCAAGTTCTCACGTAGAAAGTCGGAAGGAAAAATGTTTCACGGAAGTATCTTTGGCTGCCTGGGAATTTCCACCTTTCCACAAATGGCGAATGTGGTACACTGCAAAAATTGATTGTGTTAATTAAACACTTTCCTGTGTCCCGAGGAGACCACCACTTTTTTGATAACCCCGTTTGTTGTGTGATTTCGCTGATTCATCACTATGATAGTACTAATATTATGTTGAATCAGCATTAAAAGCACATCCATTGTGTTGAATCGCCGAAATCAATAACATTTTGTTGTGTTGATTTAACACAAACAAGTGATGGTCGCCGTGAGATATCAAAAAGTGTTAGCACAGCCATATTTTGCTGTGTATTTTGTACTACACAGCATATTTCCTGCTACTATGAGGATAAAACCCTAACTAACCAGAAAACGATGTTGAATAAAATTGTACGCCCATAAATTAATTTTATCTTGTCTTAAGAGAATAGTAAACCGTAGTCTTATGAACGTTCTCTAATAGTATGTAATAAATACATAATTGAGTATAATTTGCTCCTCGTCATGATTCATCTGCAAATTTATCCCATATCTGTGACAGTGCCGCACACACACACACACCACACACACACATGAGACGCACTTATCTTGTAATAACTTTCAGAACAACCTGCAGAATTGTGATCATCCTTCGAATAGCTATCAATCCTCGTCTGTTGTTATTTAATATATGCCGAATATCTACAAGTATGGGAATTCCACGCCTACGTCTATCTTCATCTATGTTGCTTTTTGGCTTATTCACTTCGCATCAAACTACCTTGAATCGGCGTTGCCCAATACTCACTCTCATTACGCGCGGAGGGTTTTCAGCTGTTTCCAGACTTGGGGGACATCTATGGTTAAAATTTTAAATACTTATTTAATTCGGATACGTGTGCATAACGGAAGTGAGCGGGACGTAGCAAAACGGAACGGAACGGAGGACCATTGAATTCGGAAAGGGGACAAGATACAGAAGTAAAGCTACGACACTTTCGTTACCTCTGAAACCTAGTAGAAATTAGATTATCTTGATAGATTGTGGTAATAAGACAAACTGAATTTATGTTGCCTCAAGATTAAATTTTAATTCTTTTCTATTTTTTTCTAATGGGCTACTTTCACAAATGTCTGTGGTATAATTACCTTAAAAGTCTGAGATGTCAGAACTATAAACCCCAGCAGTTTCATCATTATCCCCATCGCATACAAAATTGTACCGTGTAAAACACTATGAAATGTTGTATCATTTATGATACGAAAAATCTCGTACTATAGATTGTATACATTCTACCATGCGAGAGATCGTACGTGAAATTGTATCGTCTAAAGCTGCCTTTAGAATAAGGAATCTCCTTTTTACATACTCTAAGGTTACATGATAGAGGTTTAAATTATAAAATAATGAACACAAATGATTGTAGCATAACATGTTGTAGATTTAGTTCTGCCACAATTCTTTTAAACTTTAAAAGTGATACGCACCACTAGGATGCTATATATTTCGATTCTGATTCTGCTGCTGCTGAAAGCAGCTTTCGTCTGAGCCCCAATTTCAGGACTATTTTCGCCAGAGGTAAGTAGACTATAGATAAATACGAAAATTCCTTGGTGACATTAAAATACTATTGTGTTTCTGAAATCCTGTTACAGGATTGTTTGTGGAGGTAAACTTTCTCTACATATTGAGATATGATAATTCAGCCGTCGATGGCAACGGGAGAGGTTATGTTGCGATAGCAAAGTAACTAATAAAGGAGTTCGTTCCGTGAAAGGTGTAAGTATGGTTCTCAGGTTAATGTTGATATCTGTGTTATGCATCCTCTAGAACGAAATCTGGTTCGCATCATAATATTGAAGTAGTGTTTGTATTAGCTAGATATTTCCTGTGGTCAGAATTGCGAAGACATGGAAGGGTCCCGTTGGAAAGTCAGTATATAATGCTTGATATAACTGATTACGCTGTTGTAAGTACAGGGTACATCCGAATGTAATATGGTTGATGTCTCCTATAATGCGTTGAGGAGTACATGTACAATAAGGATCCTCCTTCTGTTTCTGTCGGTATTGCTGAAGAGGTGTTTGAGCCCTGGCCAATCGTAATCGAATGAGCTGAGTAATATGGCGTCTACCCCAACGAAGTTTATAAAACCATGGTCGCGAGTTTGGATATTCCTGAATAGCCCAGTAATGTGTTCCTGGTCCTTGACGAGAACGTTGTTGGTGTTGTTGATAATGATGAGAAATGATCTTATTGAGCTCTAAATACATATTCCTAGAAAGTAAAAGGAGTTCTATTGGAGTACCGTCTTGAGCGGCTTCTCGTGCAAATCTATCGGTCAGTTCCTGGTTTTCGACCCCTGCATGTCCTGGGATAAAACTAAAGTGTATCTGACATCCATGTTGTATAAGTCGTCAGATGAGAATTTTAATATTCAGCAAAATCCAAGTCTGTTTTCTATCCCAATCAATAGCCTGTAATGATTGTAGCACACTTAAGGCATCTGTACAAATGCAGGCAATATGCATGCGTCGTTGAAGTATAAATAATAAGGTCTGTCGAATCGCGAACGCTTCTGCTTCAAAAATTTATATATGTTTAGGTAATTTATATTTAGCTGTATACAAGAATTGTGGGATATAGAGTGCTGCGCTCACTGTCCGCTGCTGTGTTTTGGATGCATCTGTATATAGGTACACTGTATTGGGAGGCCAATCTGCCGTGTAATTCTGCCAGATCGTAGTTGTGAACTGACGAAATTGTTGTCTGATAGATTTTTTAGGGTAAGGAGGTACTTCAGGTGTGATCGTGAAAGTAGTATTTTGATAAGCACTCATGAAAAAAGGCAGGGTCTCGAATCTTTGAACATGTGGAAACAGACGATTTATATTCTTATAAGCTTCATGAATCCAAGGTTTTCTATACGGTAAGTGAGAAATAAGTTATTTTGTTCTTGCTGTAGTGATGTTAGATGAAGAGGTTTTATACCTGCTTCTTCCAGAAGTGCGTATTTTGGGGCATTCGTCGGTTGTGAAAAGATAATCTGTAGTGCCTGATATTGATAAAGAATCTGCGTGTTTCGGATCCACAGTGGAGTCTGGGAAATCATGATGCCACCATAAATAAGATGTGCTTCAAAGATATTTAACAACAGTTTTGGATCGGCACCCCAACTCTTAGACGCCAAACTTCTTAGTAATTGAAGAATAGCATTAATGGTGATGTTTAAGTGACGAAAGTGTTCTTTCCAGCATAGGCGAATATCTAAATACCTGAGTATTTGATGTACGGCGCATATTGAATCTGTTGAGTCCCTATGTGCAGAGTTGGAAGAGTATAAATACGTCTACGAGTGAAGCAAATTGCCTGAGTTTTATTCCAATTTATGCTAGTCCATGTTCCTCACACCAGTTATTTAAAGTTTGGAGAGTATTGAGAAGGTATCTTCAAGCTAGAGACAGATCCATGTTGGTCGTATAAATAATAATATCATCAGCATATTGTGATATACGTACGTGATTGCTCAATCGCGTATGTAATCCTAAGGTATAGAGCGTGAATAATAGCGGGCTGAGCTTACTACCTTGATTCAATCCCAGATCTGTAGTGCGTGCGGACGTAAAAGTGGTGCCTACCTTAACATAAAGATGGCGTTGGACATGGAGATTTTATATCAGACGTCTAAAATGAGCTGGCATGTGTAAATCCGCCATGCGTTGTATCAACTTACGCAAAATCGCATGATTATATGCACTGGTCAAGTCAATACTGACCGCTAAAACATAGGAGCGATGTTGAAAAGCGTTCCAGATGTCAATAATTAAGGAACCGATGGAGTCCATAGTATTGTGATTTTCCCGAAAACCTGCCATCGTCGGAGGAAGTAATCGTTGATGTTCGACCCACCATTGTAAGCGTAGAAGTAGCAGATTTTCAAACGTTTTGGTGATACAACTAAGTAGTGCGATTGGCCGGTAGCTCGAAGCCGTTTCAATGGGTTTCATAGGTTTACGAATCGGTATAATAATGAGGTTTTTCCATTCCTTCGGGATATGACAAGATCTCCAGGTGTTATAGATTTTCAGTAAATATTCCATTCCAGTAGGGGATAAATGTTGTAGATGTGAATATCTGATACTCTCCATGCCCGGGATAGTGTCTGCAATAGAGGTAAAGGTGTGGCGAAGTTCATCAATAGTAAAGTCTTCAAATATGTCCTGATGTCTTGTATCATTGAAAAGAGGTAATAGCTCGTACGCGTTATCTTGAATTATGCAGGGTGTGAGCGACGCATGAATTTTTTGAAACAATGACGCCTCTGGATTCTGGCCAAAATGAGCAGCTGACTGAGAATGTAGTGTATTTTTAATATATCGCCAAATGCTAGGTAGATGAGTCGGGAATTTTAAAGACGTACAAAATTGTCTCCAGTGTTGTCTTTTGGTGCGACGAAGAAGCCGAGTGGTCTCCGCACTCATTTGTTTATATTGTAGAAAATGATGGAAGGTTTTCGAACATAAATAGGTTGTCATGGCTTTTTGTCTTAAATTAACGCCGCGTTGACATTCTGTATTCCACCAAATGGGTGGAGAATGACGGTGAACTAGTCTGTTAGTATGACTGTTGTGTAATTTAGCTTGATGTGCATTCTGTATTATACATTTATGGAAATTGGATAAAGAAACTGGAATCTCTCTCGTGTTGAAAGTTCAAGGAATTTCTTATTTAATGTGCTCTGATGTAACAACCAGTCGAGCTGTTGAGGCACGTAAGGAGAACATACTTCCTTTGAATCTGCTATTCGGGAAGACTTTCTCGAGTTTCCAGGCCCGACAGTGATGACGATCGGAAAATGGTCACTCCCCTATGCTTTATAATACACTTCCCAATTGGCGTGTAAGTACAGAGTCGGTGTGTCCAGAGTGACATCTGGTGCACTTGCCGCTTGATTGTAAAGAGTAATGCGAGTAGAGGTTCCATCATTAAGGTATAAATAAGACGAAGAGAGTAAACTCGTTATTAAATTAGTACCTACTGTATTACTCTTGTTGCCTCCCAAAAGCCGGTGGCGAGTATTAACATCGCCTCCCATGATTGTAGGAGTGGAAACATGTTGAAAAAGAGTATTCCAAAAGTCGGTCGACGGTGCCACATTCGGGGGACTATAAAAATGTATCACATTTAACTTCCAACAATGTATTCCTTGAATCTGAGTGTGTAGGGGGAGCGCTAAATTTGGAAATTGGAGCTCTCGATAAACCAGGGAGTGATGTATCCCTATTGCAATGCCATCATAATTGTTCGTGTCTCTGTGTTGTTCTAAGAATGTATAATCTCTTTGATTCTTATTTTAAAGTCATAAAAATTCCATGTTTCTTGTAGTCTAATGATTTGAGGATGAAAAATACTTATTAGAAATTGTACCGCGAAAAGTTTGTTCTTGAAACTGCGCATATTCCATTGGATAATGCGAAACGCTTGTTCCATGATGTTCAAATATTTATAGTTGATACGTTAGTAATTTATTGCGGAGAAGTTGTAAGATTTCTGGATCTATTGGCAGTGAGTTTCGTTCAGTACAAAAATTGGTCCAAGTGTCTAAGGTTTGATTAATAAAATGTTTATACTTTTCATTGACGATGTCTGGTTTATTAGCAATTTGCAAATAATTCATAGGGTCCTGATCGGACAGTTCATCATCACTCTGTATCCGAGGAAGAGAATTGTCATTCGAATAATTCAAACGCTGTCGAGGTGGAGTTCGTACCGGAAGTTGTATCGGTAACGGTGTGATGGATGGTATTGAAGCAGATGACCGACGTTCAGAAGCAAAGATGTGTTTACCGTGTACAGGAATTGAAGGATTTGTACCCTTACGGCGTTTAAGAGGAATCGTCGAAGATTTAATAGGCGTGAAATTAAAAGTAGACGTAGATGGACGAGGTGTTGCCAGTGTGCAAGGAGGTGTACTTGCCACTCCCGAGTACGTTGCATGGAACTGCGGTGGTCGTTCGCGATGAGCAAATGAGGTAGATCGCACACTCTGGTCTAGCTGAAACCCTGGTTCTCGATTGGACGGCGCAGGACCATATAATTTAGGTACCTGTTTGATAGCGTTTGCGTACGACATATTGGTAACTGCCACTAATTGTAAAATTGTTTTTTGACGAGTACGTTCGTGACAATCAGGATCATACGCTACATGTGGATGATGACAATTGATACAATACGGTAAGTTGGAACATATGACAATCATGTTCTTGTCCACAGTTTTTACAGTAACCTTAGTTCCTCTACAATTACGTCTGACGTGGCCATATCGATAGCACCCTTGTATACATTGTTTCACGGGTGGAATATATGGATGAACTTCTAGATGAATAAAGTAAAGATAACAATCCCTCGAGATTGTCTGTTGGTTGAACGTCAATACCACACTTTGGGTGGGTTGAAGAGTCCCATCTGGTAATCTGCGATTGAGACGTATTGCATCGATAACGAGAGCTTTGCATTCTATATCACGTAATATATCTGCCGGTTCCACGGTGTATGCTACTCTTTTGATTACACCGAGCGAATGAATAGCGTAACTGGGTATGTAAGCTGTCCATTGATTCTTGATGAGAATAGGATGAGTGAGGAATGCATTGGCTGTAGCGCCATCAGTGAAAATTAATTTCAAAATAGTTCTACCGAGAGAATCAAATCTTTGTAAGCCAGGAATTTTCACACCATAAAGAAGTTTACCCAGAGCCATAGGATACGTACGAGCAGTTGTTGGATCCATATTCAAATTTACATGAACAATATATGGTGCCAAATGAAACGGTTCATACAAATTAGGTATACGATCTCGTTCCGGAGTTAATTGAGGAGGTTGTTCCGGTGGATGCATTTGTTCTTTGGGTTGTCCAGTATCCATGTGTTCAAGTTCTAGAGGTGGTAACCCACCCCCTGAATCCGTTGCCATCCGGCGTGGAAAATTAGATTTTACCTCGCGAATCAAATATTCAATTAAGGAACTATATCTAAAATTGGTAACCTAGTACTCACTAATGCCACCAAAGAAACTAGTCACTTATCTGGATTAAGAAATTCAGATTTCCCTTGCGCCGTTGCGCGATCCGATAAGCTCCAAATCCTTACCATATATTTCGATAAAAAATGAAATAAACTCACCAAATGAGCTACGCCCAACGGCCATCTTGCGTTCAGATAACTATAAGAACATGACCGTCGTAAGTTAACGCTGGTTAATTTTGAAACCCGTCATTTACATTACTAAAATGATCTTGGTGAACGTTAACCATGGTAAGATCTTAGTAATGTAAACAAGGTATTACTCGTTTTAACCTTGTCAGAAGTAGAATTTGTAGCTATGTTCTATATAAATGCATTATTTCATATAGAGCCTACGGACAAAATATCCCGCGGACATATTGTGTTTCACGTAGTAAAACCGGCCTGGGGGAAAGTTGCCTAAAGGCCTTAATTCAAAAATTCAATTTAACGTAGTAAAATATTAATTACACATTATGTTTATATGCTCAGGAAACTACATGTATGTTAAAATTCGGCGTGTAAAAACAATCAACAAAAATTGAAAGTTCAAAATTTTTGCGAGGTATCAGACGTTAGTAACACTATTTCATATAAATCAACTGAGGAACATACTACAATGACGCTCGTGATGCAATCCTTAGGCCGGTTTTTCATAGAGGCGCTTGCCGCGTGTTTTGCTTGCTATTTTGCTCAATGGCCAATTGAAATACGTGTTGAAGTACGTGATCTACATGTAACAAGGGTTTCAATGGACTACTCACAGAAATCACAAGCAAAGCACTTAGCGAGCACCTGCAAGAAAAGCTGGCCTTGTCCGTAGTTAGGGCTGGCTTTTCATGTACGCGAAAGCAACGCCCTTAACGTTTACGCGTAACTGATATTTTACAATTATAATATCTCTTGACCAAACGAAGACACCTCGACACGTTGATGAAATTTATATTGTGGTATATGGACAATATATACAAAACAGAAACTCTTTACTTACTACTGTGTTGTGTCAAAACCATGGGAAAGTTGCAACTAAGCTATCCGGAAATAACTTACGTAACATGAGAGACAGCAATATTTATTTATCCATCTGGTAACAGAAACTCGAATTAATCACAGTTTTGTCAGTTATGTTATTGTTTATCTAGGCAGAATGAGTGTGCAATTCTGTGATTTAAATTGGATTATTGAAACCAAAGTCAACTAGTGCAGTCCTTGTCATTCTTCTACGATAACCAGCATATGTGGTACCACCCAGATAAATACTGGGTAAGCTATCATGTTGGAATGTTATATCTTGCTATTAGTCACAAATTCTCATAAATTAAATATGAGAATTTATAATTCAGACTGCTAAATTCAGTAGTTTGTACATGAACAGTTGTTGCGAAAGCTATGGGATTTATAATTTGAAACGCAAGACATGTTATCCGATTAAGTTTGCTGTTTGCGATATGGGAGACGGATCTACTTTTAGTGACCCGAAATTGAAGCCAGCACAAGCCATGATTGATTAAAAAAACAACAACTGAACATCACGTTCCGTACAATACCTTATTTAAATTATTCCAATCTTCCTCCTCTCTTCCTTAGTTAGATCTTCCTCCATTCTTTGCTTCCACACATCCAGGCATAGGCGAACCAATAAGACGCAAGTAAATCCCAATTCACCAGGCAATATTAATCGAAAATCGGCGTCAAGTTGACCCAGCTTAATTGTATTGGGCCAATCGATCCGTCTTCCGTATCTAAATCCATGATATTCTGCCAGGTAGATAAGAAAGGGAATGGACCAGTGTTTAATTCAGACACTTTCACCCGAGGGAGGAGGAATTTGTGTTCACTGGGGAGAACTAATTTTCAAGAACTTTCGTGTCTATTTTTTGAAATTTACTTCTGTCTGTAGTTCAATGTTAACAAAATATGCTCTCAAAATTGAACATTCAAGAATTCCTTTCATTCAATATGCAGTCTATCGAGACTATCGTAGAAAAACATAACCCTTTTGGAATTTATTAAGAATAAAAAGCGCAACCAACGCAACAAAAACGCTGTGATCATTGAGTCGAATCCTGTCGGGGACCGTAAAATATTAACAGAACCATGTTGCATGTTGAAAACAGATTTTATTTAAAACTATATTTCAACATACATTTAATTTCATTAATAGAGTGATCATGCGAAGTGGTTTTTAACTTTCCTTTTCAACTATGACATAGATTTCGCTTTATATGCATATTCCTAAGGCGACATATTACGCTTCTTATTGTAACGATGGTCGACGTGTTAAATAGGGGAATGCACATAACAAAGAAAGATGGAAAGTATTCTTTATTCTTATTCTTACATGATGGTGAAACGACACATCTGGATTAGTTGCGCTTTCAAGACTGCCTTTACTTATAGATACCGTAAAAGAGTAATAAATCTCAAGGCGACTCCGTGGCCCAGGGGTAGCGTGTCAAGCTACCAACGACAAGTTCCAGCTTCGAATCCTGCAGCAGACACTTGTATTATTTACTGTTGGAAATTAATGCTGTATATCATGATGAAAGCAACGGACAAAATGAAACTAAATGT
>JAGDQP010074715.1:0-10241 GCA_022664845.1 Lepisma saccharinum | reverse complement strand
TGTAACTTCGATGATACACTGGTAGTTGATGGTCTCCAAAGGCAACTGTTAGTTCTTATTGTAGATCCGGTGCCAATACGTCTTCTTAATACAGTCGGAGCTGCTACTGACTTCAATGTCGAATGTCGGAAATATGCTTCAAGCTTCAGCGAACCAAACTAAATGTTTCTGGTCAGAACACGAATGTGTTACTCGTAGGTGTAGTTACACTTGGCTCCTCATGGTGGTATAAAATGACTATTTTATATAAGAAATTATCACTACATGCTGCTTACGGAGTATCAATAACAACCAATAGAAAAACAATTGGGAAGAATCAACCGTTAATTTCATCCTACCAAAATTAAGTGGGCGTTAATTGTACTTGGTCTTGTTTCTTAATTTTGGTATTTTTGAAGACTGCAAGGAAGTGGAATATAATAACTGCTGTCTTAGGTGACATTTTAGTCCTAAAGTTTTGGAATCTCAAGAAACCTGATATCGCTAATTAATTAAGATACAGGCTTACAAGAATTTGGAAACACATGCAACGAGGTATTGCTTATTGTACTTGATTTAAAGTCTCTAGTTACACATTCTTAAATATTACTCTTTTGTCCGGTTTCTCAATACTCAGAAATAAGAAATAAAATATATTTTATAATTTTAAAAGAAGTGTGAATTTGCTTTCCTGCTTCGCAGCAATAAACTAGATACCAACGGAATTTGTTTACAACTTTACTAACTAAATACATTTAATTAACAACTAAACTAAATATTTCATATTGGGTTTAGGTGACATTTGGGCTGACAAATTTATGGAGAGTCTAGCCAATCACAAACGAGTGGCATACGATGGCTGTATATCATTTGAAGGTGCTAATGATGTAAAGTCTAGCCAATCAGAGAGAGTCATCTGTAAACTTTCGATCAAATGTTTATCATGATCATTCTCTGCTATTCGAGATGTGTGAATTGTAACTTGATATTCGCATTATTCTCCTCTTCGAACGTGCTTTTTCTTTGAATTCCCAAGATGTGGAAAATACCAGAAATGTCTGAATCGTGATGTTAGTCTCTTTAAAATCTCTGCATCATTGAACACTTGTTAAGTTACTTGTTACAGAAGTTATGTGAGAAACGCATATAATACTTGAAGAATGAGTAATAATCTTATATTAAAAGAAAGAGAGATTGCCTTTCCTGGGTTTAGCAGTTTATAATACAAAAATGAATAATAACAATTTTCACAATCTCTGTTGAAATTCTATAACTGTGCTTTGGGTTCCTTTTATACACAAAATTAATGAAAGTCTATTTACTATTACCTGTGCGCAGTTGTGATAAAATCAGCTCGACAAAATATATATAGAAACTAGGTTTGCAATATTCTCGCACACGACGTAGGTGTTATATTTTAGTACAAACAACTTTGTTAATGATAAACGTAAATAACAACATATTATTAGAAATTATAAAACATGCATATCATGCTCCATTTTTAAAAACTAATAGAAAGAAAAATACGTTTCCTCTTGCCTTTCGAGTATCATGTGACCGTGGTATGGAATTTGTACAGCGATTAGTCATTATCCGTATAATTTCAGTATTGTACTCGGTTCGTTAAGAAATAAATAATAATCTTACAAGCATAGGTTTCAAAGTTTATTTTAATCTCTCCATGTTCGGGAAGAATTTTTTCTACTGGGCAAATTAAACTACAATTTTCAGTAAATTTCAACTACTTGTTTACCAAGGTAAAAATTGTGTTCTCTGTTTTGGTGTTTGAAATACGAATATCATTAGCTTTTTAGTTGTGTGTTATTTGCTACACACTACAAGAATCTTTCCAGAGCCATGGACATGTGATTGTTTTTTTTTTCTTTTAAAGAAAGAACAGCCTATGATTTCTCTTTAAAGCACGTACTTTGAAAACCACACACCAACCACTTAACGTGAGAAAAAGTCATGTATAATAAAGTGATGTAAAGATATTTATGCTGACGATAGGGCAACATCAACGCTTCAAGTCGTCATCCAAAACAGCCTGGAAGAGCACTTGCAGCATTAGCACTATCGTTGGAAGATGTTTTAACAGCTAAAATGAGGGGAGAGAGAGAAAGCCACTACTGTTCTTGAATACACAAAACAAATGAATGTAATCAAAGTGCTTTGCACTTACCGAGTAATTCTAATTTCCCAAAGATGAGATCACGCTGGTAGTTCTTTTCTTTTGGTAATATAGTGACAAAAACTTGTAGTTTCCAAGACCTGTGAAAATACAAAAAATGTTTTCCTTAAGTTTCTAAATTAATCGCAATTTTAATTTCACTTCACAGGTTTCATTTCACAGTTGCATGATTAGAAGAGAAAGTAACGACATTTTATTGTTCAAGTTTGATTCAAACACAATTTATTTTACATAAAGACATTTGATGAGCATCAATATATAAGGTGATCAGGACAACGGGGATCCGGTCTGGTTATCAGGGATATTTTTATTGTCTTCTTACCGCTTATATAACCTGGTGAGCCTGTAGTTTTGGAAAGCCCACTCTGAACCAATCCGCTAAACTTGCGCTTTGTGTTTGTAGCTGTTTTTGCCTTACACAATTTTATTCATCCTTTATCTTTAGCGTCGCTGTGTTCGTCTGTCGCGGTTTTTGTGCTTACAGTTTTAGCCGGCCCGGTTTTTTTCCCGTCGCGGTTTATGTGCCTCGCGGTCTTGGTATCGCTGTTTTTTCCGTTCTGGTTTTTGTACATCGATCTTTTCACACGTCGCTGTTTTTGTGCATCGGTGTTTTATCCATAGTGGTATCTTTGCTCGCGCTCTTTACGTCGTTGTTTCGTCCTACAGTCCCGACAATATTTTTTTGTCATTTTTCTAAAGCTATTACTTCAATTTTGCATAATGTTTTACTTGTTACATATTGTGCCAAAGTGATGAAGTGCATTGTGACACATTTTGTAATAGTAAACGCTTCGATGCGATGTTTATCTGTTGTTTTTTTTTCAATGTAGAAAACCTACCACAAAAACAAAATACCTAAATACCTTACACTGGCGCTAGCTCCGGAATTAAAAGTTTCCGAGCAAAATCAAAGATAAACTCTTTTCTTGTTTTAAGCCTAGGAACACGTATGCAAAGTGTGTCCGTTTAATTCTGGAACATCATTTATATTCTGAATTAATGTTATGTTACCCCTCAAATTAGATATACACATATTAGGAAAATGGGAAATGTTGGGTGCACAGTAACATGGGAGACAAAAGTCTACCTAACCCATGAATTTCGTTCTAAATGTGACGCATTTACCAAAACATAGCGGGGAAACAAGGAATTTAAGAAACGAGTGATTTTTAACCGCACATTAGCAACGCGAAAATTAGTCAGCAAACTATATTACACAAATAATTAGGTCTGAGGATTAAGAGCTTCCCTTATACGATGTATTATACAATCGCAAACATAGTTTAAGTAGATGTTTAGGTACTATTTGGATTGTGATTTGTCAAGCGAATACAGCTTTCCTAATTAATTATCGAGACATGACGTCATTTCTGACGATGTCTTGGAAACTTTGAAACGAAGTAGTTTTAAAATTGAGCATATTTTGAAATTTCCCCAATCGAACTTTTCTCTTCTTTTGGTGTCAGGAAGTCTGGCCCAGACATTGAGATGCATTCTGTGCATATCACAAGATTAAAAGTGAAAAATTTGATAAGCAAAATAATATCAATTTTATACTCACTGTTGCCAAAGCGATATGTTCATGTTAATACGTGGCAGGGGATGAACCAATGAGCTCTACTGTAACGAACTCTGAAGGTTCAAGAGGAAAGGATATAAAAAACTCGATGTATCCATTCCGCCGGATACCAGTTACTTTACTTCAGATCAAAAAATATTTCTTTTTGATTTTCAATGAAACTGGTGTACGTCCTTTTCTATGCACGTATCCAAAATAAATGAAAAACTAAGTCAGTATATACTCAGGAAAATATTTAACAGGGCAGTTCTACAACAGCTATCTCACATCGCACTTCCAATCCACGCCCTTTTTGAGTCTAAGATTCTTTCATAGCTGCAACAGATTATTAAAGGGACCAATTCTTCAGATAACTATGTCTTGAAGACGAAAAGGGACGCAATCTCTAAAATAATAAACTTTTCTCTTTTTCCTATTGAGTTTTTGTCTATATATTGTAACAGTTCATACAAGATATACATTCTATCATTTGACTTCGATATTACTTACATTAGATAAATATCACTTACATCCGATAGAATATTTTTAACCTTCCACTGTCTCATATCATGATATATGTTGTTTTTTTTCTTTATAGCATAAACGCAGATGTATTATTCTTAGAAGTAACACTATTTCAGGCGGGCACTCAGATCTATATGAGATATAAATATTTAAAATCAACGTAAAAAGATCTGAGTTTATGTGTAAAACGTTAGGTGCCAGTGGTTGAAGAGAAACTGGCAAGAAAATCTGGAATAATATTGATTTTTTACTCTACTTATGAATATTTGGCGCTAGTTTACTCAATGTCACGCACTACGGTGACAGAATTTGAAATATCTTCATGTCGCTATACTCATAGTCGCCAGAGAACCACACTAGTACAAGTGTAGAATTGGGTAGAGTCCGTAGAATGGCACACAAATACTAACAAGCAGTCATACTTATGGAACAGAACAAGTTATCATTTTTCTTCTTTGCGTATGATTAGGATGTCAAAATATGTGTGCATGCTAATTTTGTTAACCCGCGCGTAATTAATTTGGGAGATATTATTGATACAATAGTCTGATTCTTGTCTTGATTGAAGTTACTATTGTAATTCTAAAGTGAATTAAACGAAGTATAGTGCAATTTAAAGAGTCAAAACAAAGGTCGGATGTCAAACATTTTTGTCTTCCTTCCCAATTTGGTTTGCCTTTTAGCATTGACTTATGTATCTTAAGGAAGATAAGAACATATATAATATTGTACGTATTCATATTTAGTTGGAGGTCTTGATGATTAAATATACCTTCTTCTGCTTCTGCTACGTTTGGACAAAAGTTCATGTTATCTCATCTTCACATCCTGTTGATAAATTCTACAGTTCTCTGTGGCAGAATTCCAACCTAGAAGCATATGATTCGCGGTCGTCATTCGTACCACTACCCTATCCAAGCATTTCCAGATTGGCTCTTGATTTACTTTTATCTTACATCATCATATCGTTTCTCTTGATTAAGTCCAGAAACCCCTACAAAACTTCATACCGCACTAAGATGTTTGATAAATGAAGTTCTAATTCCATAATGGCTGTATTTGTATTTGTATTTGATTCGAATGTTGTTGTTTCTCGTTGAGTGTTGCATTTATGTCGTTACATCCAGTGCGCAACATTCCATGAGTCCTACTTTTTCTGATGTCGTATGCTTCGTCATTCAGTCTTGTGGTAGTTCGTTTCTGATGTGTTATCTGACTGTGTTGATCGATTAAGCTCTACTAACCAGGAATCAAAACAGTCAATCAGATATTCCAGTGCTGAATTGAAGCCTGTCAACTGATCATCTCCAGAAACAGAAAAATATTGCCTTATGACAAAAAATAATTAGCCAAGTTGTAGAAATTCGGTGAATACTGCAACTAGTGCTACAAGGGACGAATGACAAATCAAAAGTTCTCGTTTGGTAATCCTGCGGAAGTCAGCTGCAGAATCAACATACTGTACACCAAGACGTAAAAAGGTGATCTCTGTCGAAATGTAGTGAAAGTTGAACTATATATATATGACGGAAACAATGGACAGCTCAATAGTAAATATTCATTCCAATCGACCACAGCATTCCCATTTACGGTCCTAGTTTTATTGTTTTCAGAAAATTTAAAATATGAGCCTAGTAGCTACTATCCCTCTGTTTCCTAAAACTTCAAATTTGGGTGTCTACGTATGTAATCAAGTGTTTTTGCATGTATTAAGTTTGTATAGGATTTCGTGTTCAACAGAAACTGGCGCTATGCTGTTAGTTACTTCTGAACTCTATGTATATATTAACAGAAACTCATCCTACAAGCTAAAAAATTCCGATCCAAAGAATTTTACGACCATAAGAATTTAAGGGGATGATTAATTGTATTTAGCAGACAATTAATTCAAAGGGATTACTTCATCTTCAAAATATATTTGACCATTCCATGATTTACGCTTCGTAAATTTACTTTACTTATAGATATGCAAATTGAAAGCATTATATTGTTTCATCTATTTCTATTATTCAGCAGTAGCTTATGACTGCCATTAAAGCTTATGTTATTTTACAGACCTAGAAATTAACAAGAAATACCTGTAAAACCTATACGTACGGGTAGAGTGGTAAATTAATTAAAATAGTTCAAAGTCAATGGTTCCTTAGGGAATAATGAATAATACATTTAACTGAGGATCACCATTCTTCTCGTAGACAGTGTATTGCGCACGTCCATATCCGTGCACACAACATATGCTCACAGCTCATATTTTAGATTCACAGCATATAAGTAACCAGCTATCGTAATATTTAACAATGAAAGTGTCTGATATTTTTTTATATTCGTGCGTAGACTTTGATAAAATTATGCCTATGACGTTAGTCTTTAGCAGTCTACTTGAAGTGATTCCATCATAGGCTTACAATAATTATTATTAAGTGAATTACATTCAGACTAAAAGCATAAAATACGTTTACCTTATTGTTGATGTATGCATGATATAGAATAGGTCAGAATCACAGGTTGGAAGGCACTCGCACTCGTTTAATGTTCCCAAGCTAGATTTTGAATCTGCAAGTGAAAGACAAACTTTAAAGAAGTATTCATTTAAAGTTTCATTTTATATCATTCGTTATAAGCAATACAGTTGCGTTATTGCAAATAATGCTTTAAAAAAAATACTGTAGAATACAGAAATATGTTATGACTGAGTCCGGCTGCAAACATCTGAAAAGAGTAACTTGAGCCAAACTCAAGGCAGTAGGGCGACAAAAAAATATTTTTAAGGTGGAGCAGTTTGCAAAATGTTCTAACAAGGTTATTCCGAAACAAGCAGTCAATGAGTCAAGTAGCGAAATCCAAATATGTCATAGAATTTGATTATACTAATTGCCCTTTATGTCACACGTATATCTAAAAGCGATTGCTAATAATGGCGACCAATCCAACATGTCGGATGTTTACTTTTTAAAATTGACTATATTTCTAGAAGCAATGTTCAAATTCGAAAGTAATTTTTAAACATGTTTTCATCTGGTAAGTTATCGTACTCTTTTTGATAAAAGCAACCATTAATAATAGAAGTTAGTAACAATTATAACATACGAGGGGTGTTCAGATATTATTATCCCTGTTATAGAAAAATTTAACTACGATTTTTGTAACTGACAGTGATAATGCTATTTGTGTTTATCAGGCAGTGAATAATAATGATCAAAACAAAAGCACACGTTCCTTACTACGTTAGAGAAAAACATAAAGTCACTTAGAGCAAGATCTAGAGTGTATGGAGAGTGTTAAAGTACTTCAAACAGTGCAGCTTCAATTGAAACCATTCTGTGATGACTCTTGAGCGCGAGTATATTATAATGGTGCCACAAAATGTTTATAAATAACGTTTATCTGCTATTTCCCTGGACTGCATTCCTTAATTTTGGAATTAACTTTACTTAATAATGCCCAGTAATCGTTTGTCTTTGTTCGATATAATCAAATAGAGTAACTCTCTACACGTTACATAGATTTACCAACGGAAGATTGGACTTTGAATTTGAGGCGAGGGGAAGACCGATGGTGTCGCCATTGCATGCTGTGTTACATTTTGGATCGTAATTCTGTATCTAGGCTGCTAAACGAATATTATAGCAACATTTAAACAACTGACGGAATTTTTTAGAACCAATTGCTTATGAACCTCAATATCCATTTTTTCCCTATACAGGAGTCATATACGTTCTATTGAAATAAGTGTTACTAATTAAATGCATTAATAATTTTTTTTGGCTGTGCGATAACAATTGCAATTCTCATGTTAAAAATGACGACTTTTAAAAAAATCTATTTATTTTTTTGGCAAGAATGACAGCAATGCAGAATATAATGTACTAGTTGTTTTTAAGAAGGAATTTATTAAAAGCTATGAGTATCAATATTTTCCACTGAATCGTTGTACATTTAATAACTTGAATGAAGTTAATAAATACATTGCATTTGACATAAGTTCCGGAGATGGAAGGTGCACCCGCACTACAGCGATTTATACATCAAATATTAAGTCACTGGAAGAGATGCTGGAGGAACTTTTACTACAGGGTAAATATTAAATTAGTATATAATTATGTTCCATATTTGTGTTTGCAGGTAGAAATAAGAAAATATGGTACTGTTATTGATAGAATTGATTATGCAGGAGTCACATCAACTGCTATTGACACATGTCAATTGCCAAAGCCCTAGCTTGAATATTTTAAGTAGGCTGGATTAATTACTATTGCGAAACTTCCACGGAAAGAGAATACAATGTTCTTTCCTTTACGATTAATGCTTGGTTTCTTCAGCGAATATAAGGAAATTATATGCAAGAGTGGACTTCGAATAACATTTAAAAGAAGTGCAAATAATGATGTATTATTTTACCGCTGGAAAACAAAGAAAGCAGATCGTACTTTAGATGATGCTACGTTACATCATTCTGCTAAATTAATGATTTCTTCAATGGAACTAAGAATGCCAATTGTCGAATACTAGAAAAATTATTCAATGCAATTAAAAGCAGATATACTTCGAGAACCTCGAATAACAATTCAATTTTTCCCCTATCAATGTGTTCAACGACATGATTCAGGTTCTTATTTCGAATTTGATGTAACTACACAGTTTAATTCACTGCAGTTCAGTATGCTCGATGCTGCAATAGTTCTTTTTCAAACTAATCGTTATGTTAATACTCAGGAGAAAGATGCTAGTATGTTTAATGTATATAAGATTAAAAATATCTACTTAAAAAATGCTCGTAACGAAATCTTCCCTCGTGAGAACTTAAACCTTCATATTACAAAAGCAGATTATCTTAAAATGTACGATGGTTATACAGAAAAATACTGATAGGTTTCATTCTCAAAAAGACTTTATTGAAAATCGTCCGATGTTTGTTATTAATACAAGTAAAAGAAATCAAGTTGTTTTTAACGAAAGAACGAATATTAAAATTTTAATGAAGCAGTTCCTGAAAACACTTTTGCACTGTGATACTTATAGCACATACCTCATATATTTATGACGTAAACAATGAAAGAGTAATAGAACCATTTTAGTGATACTGAGTGTTTTTTCTGCATTTAAAGAGTTTATTACATTATTAAATCCATCAATTTCACGCCTTGCATTATTTTTGCTAATTTTTAAAGTATTTTTTTCAGTTTTTAGTATTATTTCTATCTAAAATTCCAATTGTGTGTATATCTTCCGAGACGTTTGTTGTCCAACTTACATACTGAAAGTTATGAATTATATAATATTAGAAGTAACAGCCTAGTTTGCTGTTCCATTTTTATTTTTCCACTTTTATTTTATTTTATTTGTAATGTTGAGTTTCCTTTCGTTCTCTCCTTAGATGTTTCTCTTTGTTTGGTCACGCTTAGGGCGTGTTTCGTTTTATTTTCCGTTTTGCTCTCAGTGTGTGTTCAGGTTTTCGTTAGTCACCAAGCACTGACTTGCTTTTAGTGCTTAATTTTGATTTGATCTTAGTCAATGCTTGGCGTTGTGTTTCTTGCTGATTGGTGTGAATCAGAATTCTTCTCTGGTTGATTGGAGAACTGCTCTCCCCTGCATTTTAGTTTTAGTTCAATTTCCATCGACCCAAAAGATTGATGTGTGGGCTTTACTATGGTTTGTATCTCACGAACCTTAATTACAAATTGGTAAATATACACGCAAAATTTAACTAAGCGAAGAATGTTTCAACAGTTATACTGCTATTTAGTTGGATTATATTTAAAGTTGTGACAAAAATAAAATTCAATACATGTGCTACTAGAACATTTCATCTAGATAAATTTATTTTCAAAATTTTCACTTCAACATTTTTTTTCTGTTTTAAGGTTATTTGTCAATATAAGTAATAATTGCTAAATTCAGTATGGAACCGCTATTAACAGAATTCCTACATTTTAAGAATACAGTCGTTCGAATCTAGTAATCAATTGCCAACTTTAGTCTCCCAGTTTC
>JAGDQP010074712.1:0-10241 GCA_022664845.1 Lepisma saccharinum | reverse complement strand
ATTTAATTATTTTTTTTAAGTTCATCACAACGAGTCGTTGCTTTCACTATCACACTTAGTGCTTACCAACAGTACAATAGCCACAAAGAACGATTTAAGTTTGCGGTTGTACGCTGTAAGTTGTTTATTCATGTAGACATGGGCATCAGGGAAAGATGGATTGATTTCTGAGGCTAGTAACATTTTTTTTTCCCCCGAAATTTTTGAAGCCAGTTATCCCTTATAGCTTTGGAAGACAACTGCGCGACAATTTTTTTTTCGGTTTGTCTTTCTTTGCGGGTATTCGATAAGCTTTCTTGATATTTTTTTTTTGGGGGGGGGGCGGAGCTGAATTCCAATTACCTGGACAACTTGCATCACAAGATCTGTATGTTCTTCTTTAGTTTCTGGAATTCCTATTATTTCGATGTTTTCCTGTATCTGTTGTTGTTCCATCTCTCATAATATTCTTTCTAGTCTTTCCACAGATTGTTTCAGATTTCGATTTTCAGATTCAAACATTTCTGATTTTGACGTCAGTCCCGTAACTGTTTTTCTCAGTTCCTCTATATCTTTTTTGAAAATCGTCAAATTTGGATGACATGAAACTCACACTTTTTTTCGAGTTCACGAACGGTCTCGCTGTTTTTTTCCCCAATAAATGGCAACTTAGAATGGATTTCACTTACTTGTTGTACTAGTTTCTTCAAGTCAATTCTTGGCCTTGCATTAATTCAAAGCTTTTCTGCTTTCCTTGCATGAACTACATTTCCACTTATCTTTACGAGCCCCCCAATTTCCTAACGTTTTCCACACTCTTCAAATTGTATATCTGGCGTGGAAATATTTTTCACACCCAGCTGTACAAAAGATAACTTCTTTCATGTTCTACGAATTCACAAGAGCCGCACACGTCAAGCATGTTGCTCAATGAAGCAGTCAGAGCGGTTTACAACACACGTCTTAGGGCTCCTTTTCTTGGAAGCTTGCGTTGCTTGCTTTGCGTGCGATTTGGGTGAATAGCCAACTGAAACACGTGTTTTATTGCGTGTTCTACGTACTACGTAATAAAACACGTGCTTCAATTGGCTATTCACCCATATCGCAATCAACGCAAGCTTGCATGTAAATCAGGTCTAACCAATTGAAACACGTGTTTTATTGTAAGGTAACTGTAACACGTGTTTGAATTGACTATTCGCCCCAATTACAAGCAAAGTAAGCAACGCAAGCTTTCGTGAAAATCAGCCCTTATAGTTCAAGGAGTTTTGCGCATGCGCGATGGTGGGCCACGCCTTGTTTCAATGTGCTTCCCGTAGATGTTGGTGTTTCGGGCAGTAATGCATACAAATGTCATTTCAGTATTGAAAGAAATTGTCATGACGTCACACTTGGCTACTTCTAAAAAAAACACGATATAATCGACCGTGCAATAAAAAACACAGTTCGTTTACATATATATATATATAAAGAGAAAAGTTATTTTTCGTATATAAACAAAACTACACAAGGATTCGATCCCGGGTCCTTCGCATTAGCTTTCCGAGTGGCTACTTGGCACTCTTTATTTGCCATTATATACAAGTAGCTAAGTGGGAAGTCATGAAAATTTCTGTTAATACTGAAATGTGACACTCTATAATGCATTGCACACGATTACAGTGATGTCAATTTAGCGCTTTTGCCTTTAGAACTAGCGCCTTTCATAATCTTTTAACGGCTCTTTTTTCCTGTTAGCGCCTAGCGACAAATTTAACGCCTTTCCATAAATAGCTTATGGTGGCCATCTTTGCTTCAGAAAATTTATGGGAGCTATCTCGTTTGGAGAATCCCTTTCGCAGCCATTGCTCAATTTTGAAATATGCATTTTCGAATAGAGCAGGTTCGAAATTTTTGAGGATACCATGCCGCACAAGTTCTATTGTCAATCGTATGGAAATATAAAGCTCTACAGTTCATTTTCCCACGCTTTCGGTAGCATATAGCGCTGAAACGAAGCATTTTGTGCCCTCGATTTGTTTAGCGATTTTGTTTAGTGACAAAGTTTCATCGCGTTGTAGCGACTTTTTGCCAGTGTAGGGGCGCGTTTCTTAGCTCTGTTGTTGGCAGCACTGCATACGAATACGATTCAAGTACATACGTGATTGGCTAGCTTTTGGTCCCACAGTTGCTAATTCAAAAGTTACTATCCCCGCCAGCTCTGTCCGCCAGATTTAACCCGCCAAACTGGATTTTGGAAGGTTTAGCGGGATTTTTCATACTAAAACGGGAATTGAAGCGCAATGTCAACTTACATTGCAATGTAAAGTGGTTGTTTTTCCAGTTTTGTTTATACATTCAGTGTTTAATTTGTAACGGGGGATGGTTGGGATTATTCCCCTCTCGGCAAAAACCTTTCTGGTACTTTTTTACCTCTAGCCTGGGATATGGATGATCCCAAAATACCGTATAATACATATCTCACAAATTCTCCCCTCCCTCTCAGGTAATTACACAAATCGAACACTGTATATATTATATCGTCGTTTTGAAGGCAGAAGGGAAGTGAACTATTTTAATATAACTTGCACCCGTCTGCCTTGAAAGCAGTTTTCACACGTGGGTGTAACTGTGTATGTGGAAGTTATGCAACCCCAGACTTTCTATGGATTTTTATTGATACGAGTTTGGCGGGATTTTATAGATCTCAGCGGAAATGCTTGAATATTTGGAACGTAATTCGGTTTTAGAAAAACTGACAACACTGATCCCCGCCCCGCCTCCAGCAAAGTGCCGACAAGTGGTGAGCAGTATTTCCTTTTACATTTTATAGTTGTTATATGAAATGTCATTCGTATTCATTGTTATCATTGCAAAGTAGAAGCTTCATAGAAACCGAATATAATAATATTTTCAACAAATGATATTTTTTTTCTGTATCATAAACCATGTTGAAAATTAACATTAAAATAAGCATAGATGTTTGAGGGTCTTTTAGTCTTTAGTCTGTTGGTTGCTATCGCGGGCTTGACTCTTAATGGTCGTATCCAGTGTGAAATCGTTTTACAATTGCCGTTTTAAAATTAAATATTGATAATTACAGTCTTACAGTCGATCGTCCATAATATATTGAAGTTATTGGCAAGTCGTTATGGTTACTGTCCGCCATATTTGTTCTTCATATATCTAAACTCTAGTCCTCCCGTCATTTTTGTTATATTTAACACTATCAATTTGATTTTGTGTAGTAATTTTTTTTTATAAAACACTGTAGCACTTATGGATAAAACTATTGCAATTTCCTTCTGATTTAGGCCAAATAACTTGTGAAAATTATGTTAAAATTGCATTATAATTTGGGCGGTACCGTAGATCCGCCGTCTCTCTAAAAACTTTTTTTTTTTGTATGAGGGTCATTTGGTGGTAGATAGTATGAATGTAAACAAAGTAATGCAAATATACGTTTTTTGACACATTTAGATGAATTTACTTCATGTTAATATCTACCAAACATGCAAACAAATGTTTTTGTTGTAGGAATATGCATCAGTATCTTGTTCTTGCTCCTAATCATAAAAAAAAATAAGTTGTCCCACAGAGTCGTACATTTTTGCTTTTGTTTTTTGATATAGGTACTGACTGAATACGTAAATGAATGTTAGTTCCTCCTCAGTCTAAAGTCATATGACCAGTGATTCCGTCAGACCTCCTATGAGGGGTATCACCCCAACTTTTAAATGTTTGCGATCAAATATGGATAAAAACCGTGGGACTTACACCCTTTAGTCTGAAGGTTTCTTCTGTCTGTAGAGAAAAGAGCAAATAATATACCTCACTCTCTCTAATAAAGCCATTTTCAATTCAGTTTTATGAATCCCTGATTGTGGCTGAATGGTAGAATTTTGGCTACGTATTCGGAAGGTTTCTTGCTGAAACCCTGGGCCTGCCATCCTGACCGGGGATGTTCCGCGGTCTTCTGTCTCCCCGGGCTGATGTACCTTAGAATGCTTCCTTCATCCTACCTGCTTGGGGCCGATATCCTGAACATATTTTTCATAGATTACTTAGGAGTTAGGTCTCATCACACGAAAACCAAGATGTTACCTAATAATAGGGCTGTGACCGCTTCCATCTCAACCTTGTCCGCCTGCTTCCTGTCTATAAGCTCTTTTTTGTATTTTTACTCCTGTATTTTTTTTTTACCCTTGACCACTAATGACCATTAAAATGTACACTCCACGACTTGTATATTTTCAAATTTCCTCATCTACAGGACCCATTTAACTAGAAAATCACGAAAAAAAAAAGACTTTCGAAAATAAAAATCAGTGATGAAAAGGTTAATCCCTAGGCGCGTTTCAAACAAAGGAAGGTAAGTGTAGTTGTTTAAAGTGTCTGTAAGTGTATTCGATGACTACCGGAATGGAATGTCGTAGCCGCGATGCGCCCATAAATTTAGCTTTCATAAGTGAAATAGAGGAGAATAGTGAACATCCGAACGAAAAATATCAAATGGTTTTCTGGTGATGTAAAACTATAACTACACGCAAGTTTGTATATGATAGGTAAAATAGATATGACTTTTGTCCTAACGCTAATATCTTAAGGTCTAGTGTTCTAGAACCTTGCCTACAGAAGCGATCCAGAAATAGTAACATGTAGGAAAATTTACCGATTCAATTACTTTCTGTTCATTTTCGTACGAAAGCCATTGGTTGCGTTCTTGGTAATAATTTACAAGTTCTTATGCCTAATTATTGCTTTACGTGCATGTCAATCGAAGAATTACAACTTTCTTTGAGTTCCATAGAACCAATTCATAAATAGTAAAATTTACAGAAGAAATGGGTAAGTTAATCGCTTGTAAAGCGTGGGGAAAAAAAGTGTGTTAAAGAAAAATCAGTTGTATGTTGAACTATTTACGAGTAGCCGAAGTGTGGAGCCTTGAGGTAGAGGGGACAATAATCTGTCCAACTGAGTATCTGAATGTGTCAACTGTGTAAAATTTCAAAATGCGTAAAAAAAATAACCTAACCTACCAAAGTTTAACTTGTAAACAGTAAAAAGAAAAGGGTAGAAGGTGATGATGTATTGAACTACATTACAGCGCACTAATACATTAACTGGTCAACATGTGGCCAGCATAAGACGGAAACGAACAGGATGTGGTATTAAATTCACAAAATAACATTAAAGGAAGTTGTATTGTTTGGATTGTATGTAAAGCAATAAATACGCATACCAACTCGTAAATTAGTACCAAGAACGCAATTAATGACTTTTAGTACGAAAATGAACAGGAGGTTCTGCGGAATAATAGCCGAAATGAGTATAGAAAGTATGCTTTATTCTGACCATGCATGCAGAAACATTCTTCAATTTGTCTGCAACAAAATGAGGGCACAGTTAGTAGAGAGTAGAGGTGTTGAATCTCGCGAGGTCCGACCTCAGTGAGGTCAAGGTCGAAATGAGAACGCAAAGTCGAGGTCAAAATGAGGTCGAAGTCAGAGGCCTATCGTGAGGTCGAGGTCTAAGTCCCGTCGCGAGGTCGATGTTGAAGTTTAAAACAGAAAAAAGAGGGGTGTTGGGGTTTAGTGGTTATGGCCACTGAATCAGCTGGTAGAATTATTTGACTGAAAACCCAGTCGATCTCAAGATCTTGTCCGTTCATGAGTGATACGTTCTCAAATGGCGTCATTATTTAAATGAAGTCTCAGTGCTCATCAATCGACAAGATCTCGAGATCGCTGTCCATTGTATTTCGTAGTAATTTGTAAATACTATTACGCTATGTTCTAAACATTTTGATAATGCTCTTAGATTTTGAAAAGAGAAAAAAGTGGGGCGAGCGCGAGGAGGGCCTTTAATGATGAAGGTGGAGGGCGAGTCATCCGAGGCCGTGCGGGTTGATTTGAATTTTATTTATGGCTTTAGGCATCTAAAGCTCAGGCCAGGATAGGGCAGGGAAAACGAATCGGAATGTGTCGGTCAGGGCCTAAGTTAAAGGTGCCATCCTGGCATTTGCCTGGTGTGAGTGAGGAAAAGCTCTGAAAAACATCAGTCAGGATGGTCGGCCGCTGGGATTGAACCCATGACCTCCCGAATGCCACGCCAACGCTCTACCACTAAGCTACGAGGCCGTGTGGGTGTGTAAGTTTTAACACTAAGTTTGCACTCCGTGATTGAAATGACGATCCCTAGATGTTACTCCAGGAGAGAAAAAAGTAAAGTAAATTTATTACTTAAGTTTTAAGTCCCTTGCTAGCGAAGCTGTTGCTGAAAGGGACCTTAATCCCGCTCATTCTGTCCGTCCATGTACAGAAATTAAATTTCTGGGACTACAAAGGCAGAGAGGTGCGTGAGGTGTCGTTGGAAAAGTTTTTATCAACTGGCTCAGAGAACAAGAACTGTGATTCAGTCTCGCGACCAAGTCGCCTAGTGTGAGGCGGCGATCCCTCCGGAACATTTGTACCAAAATATTGAAGTCACGTCAGTCGGTGACTTAAGTTTGAAAAGGCAAGAAAGGCCATCTTGAGTTGGTTTCTCCAGGGTTCTTCCTTTAGTTACACAGGAAAATGCTGGGATGGTACCTAATCTAAGATCGTAGTTTCTTTTCTCATTTTCCCAGAAGAGTGCTCACCAAGTTACGACTTGTAACGGGGTTAACCATTTATGCCTGTTCAAGCCACTATGTAAGTTGAATAATGAAACAAGTAAATTCATACAAACCGTCACTTCACAATAACCAAAGTTTGTCTGATTATTTCATTGATGCAGACACGGGTTTTCATCAACACTTTGTGAAGTAACTTTATTTATTATGGAAATTTTACATTTTTCTTTTATTTAAATAGATAAAATGAGTTTATGGGCGGTAACAGCACTATGGCTTACGCCCATCACGATACGACTTATATTCCGAAGCAATACTTTTTTGTGTCTTGTGTTTCATAGTTCATACTTCATAGTATTAATTATGTATTCATTTTAATTAAGAATTTATTTATTTTGAAATAGACCGAATATTTATTTGCTCATTGAATTGAATTTGTAAGGTTTTTAGGCAACTTTGGCTCAGGACGGATGGATGATGATGGGATGAACTGGTGAAATGAAGAAAGTGGGAAGAAACGGAAGCAACCCGAGAAAACCCACGCAGACGGTGTTGTCATCCACAAAGTAGACACGGCATGATCCGGGATCGTACCGAGGATCCCCAGCACCAGAGGTGAGCACTATACCATTTAGCCACCGCGTTCGGTCCTTATTTGCTCGTTATTCACCTATCCGAAATATTCCATAGGCATGCCTTACACAGTAGGTGTTCATTTCATTGTTCAATTCCGCGAGGTCCAACCTCGACTTCAAACCGTGAGGTTGAGCGAGGTCGAGGTCGAAGTGAGATCGCGAGTTCGAGGTTGAGCGAGGTCGAGGTCAGAGTCCCGTCGCGAGGTCGGGTCCAAATGTACACCTATGGTAGAGACTATTAAAACAGAATTTTCAGTTTTTAGCATCATGATTGATTAGGGCACAACTATTTCAAATATATGCGTATTCAATATAATGACACTCCCTGTAACTATTTTTGATGTCATTGAACTGGAAGGTGCAATTCGTTATACAATTGCACAAACTGTAGGTGAGTTTTTTTTAAAACATGAAAAATCAAAATAAGTTTTAGAACATAAACCTTGTTGTAACTGCAACACATGGTGCAGCAAATGCACTGTGTTAGCAGAACTCATGGGATAGTCACCTAATATCTGGTCGGGCCCCCTCTGGTCCTGCGCAGCGCAGTGATACGGCGTGGAAGTGGGTCAGCAAGTCCATGGTACACTTCCGGAGGTAGTTGACACCACACAGTCTGCAGAGCGGAAACCAATTGTGGCCTGTTCGTGGCTGGAGGATCCAGTGCACGGAGCCTGAGTTCAACGGTATCCCAGATATGCTTGTTGGGGTTCATATCATGGCTCCGGGGTGGCCAACTCAGTCGTTGGACCTCCCCTTCATGCTCTTCGAACCATTATCGGATGACACTGGAGCGATGTGGCGGCGCATTGTCATCTTGAAAGACCGCGAGGTCGTCAGGGTGTTGAAAGCCCAAAATAGGGTGGAGATGGTCTCCGAGCAGCTGACGATAAAGCGGACCATTCAACGTGTCTTCCAGAACAACCAAAAGGCCCATTCCATAACAGAAAAACGCGCTCCAGACTATGACTGATACCCCACCGCCCTGGACGACGCCCTCTTCGCATGCGGAATCCATCGCTTCATGAGATATGTGCCACACACGGTGCCTTTTATCGGCATGGTACAATTGATACTGTGATTCGTCGGAAGAGCTGACGTTACGCCACTGTTGCAGTGTCCATCCGAGGTGATTGGTGGCAAATGCAAGGCGGAATGTCCGGTGATGCGGGGTTAGCAGTGGCACCCGTGTAAGGCGACATCTCCCATACCCGAGGGAACGCATATTCCGACAGATTGAATTGGGCCGTGATTTCTCGCACTGTCGTCCTCCTGTCTCTGTTGACCATTCGTACCAGGTGTCGCCGGTCTCGGTCATTGTGGGCGACTGGACGACCTATATGGTGTCTGTTGTGGACTGTGACGCCTTCATCGAAGTATTCTCAGTACACCCTGGACACGGTTGAACGTGTGAAGCCGAATTCCTGCACCACTGCCGAAATCGAAATGTCCATGCGTCGGGCACCCACCACCATGCCCCGTTCGGATGCCGTCAACTGACGACGACGTTGCATTTCACATGAATCACTCACACAGCCACTTTCCACAAGGCCTCACACAGAACTGGAGCCGTCGCGAAGCCCTGCAGGAAACTTGGAACACACATTGTTCCACCCGCGAATCAGTGACCTGCTATCCGATGAGTTTTGCTAATTCAGTGTTTCTAAAGCTGATATAAAGGTGCAACTGTGACTTAAAGAAATTATTTAGAAGTTGTTCATTGCTTAAATCACAAGCTGGAGTTAGTTGTTCATGATGTAGTAAATACTGTAAATGTAGTGAGCCATTTCAAGGTATTTATGGATACATGATATGACTTACTCTCGGAGAGTCTAAAAAAAATTGGGAGCGTTAAAAAATACATCAGAATTAGATACAGGTGTGCACTTGCTGCTTATCGGAAAGGTATTTGATATTCGATGGCTCCTCCAGTAGGGCAGTAACTTCAGTTTGGAAAATTTGTAGAGTATTGGTCAATTTTTTTTAGAAATGTGAAAGAGAAAGATTGAAGTTTTTAGAACTGATGCAAAGAATGAAAGGGTGGGACTTCGTTCTAGAATTGGTGATTCCAAAGGACGCGTTGGAATTAGAGATGCAAGAAAGCAGTTTTTTTTAATGGGACGGTTTTTGTTCATTTTAGGGTTAAAAAAAATTGGGTCCTTTGGTTAACAAGATTTCTGCATTTCATTTGCCAAATTTTGCCTTCTTTTACCAGATAAAGGGGCTTTGTAACAAAGTATTCGTTTCATACTCCACATACACTACCTGATATGCAGGTGATACGTCGTACATACGAAGTTCAGAAGACGCAGTTTTTTTTCTTTCTTTCTTCAAATGATACCATAGTTTATTTCAAGACTAAACTCTGAAGTAAATATTTTTGGGAATCTGTCGTACTATGCTATAGCAGACCGGATTCTACACTCAATATACTGTACTTCTGCTTACGTATGACAATGTACATACCTTGACATCAATGTTTGAATTATTATTATAGTGGTGGAGGCACGGTAACGTGCTGACTTCATTAATGGGAAGTCCTCGGATCGAATCCCGGGAACATCCCTACTAGATTTGTCAGGAGTTTCGCAAGTCCCGAGAGAGGAATGTTGGGATAATACCTTAAATGATGGTCCGGCCAATTCCCTTATTCATTTCTTTGGATGAATAAAGCTATGACATAGACCTGAAATACCAGAAGCACTGAAAATGAAAGTGCTCAGTTGTACGTCTAATTCCCATTAGGAGATCCACGGATTGCATGCAGGGTTGTTAGTCTTGCCTGGCGGTTTCACTGGTTTCCTGAATCACACTAGGTCAATCAAATTATTTCATGCCAATTGCCACAGGTGCTGATTGTCACACACCTGACATTAGCAGCCAAGGATTGCCCGACATCCAGAATTTTACGACTTACTCGTAATAATAATAATAATAATAATAATAAAGGTAACGTTAATAATATAGTCTTCATTGTAGCAGTTGTACCTCGACCTCAAGTGTCAGTTTTACAAGTGACAGTGCTAACATGTTCT
>JAGDQP010074710.1:0-10241 GCA_022664845.1 Lepisma saccharinum | reverse complement strand
CCTCCCTTCGGGGAGAGGCTTCATCCACTAGTGGATTGAATATGGCTGTGATTTATTATTATTATTATTATATATATATATATATATATATAAGGTAAATTTAAGACAAATGAAGGGAAAAAAGAATAATACTTACATCTTATAGTTTGGTGTTAGATCACACACATATTCACATATAAAAAGTCACTATATTTCGTGCCTACACACGTTTTCAAGTATACAGGAAGAGTGCGTAGTTCACGTGTTCACAAAGTACAAGTTGGAACAGACATTGGCGACACGTAGCGGAGAAAGTATCAAAACTGGAGAAAAACTGACTGCCGTAGCGCGTAGATTTCCGGAACTTCAAGTAGTAATAACTGTATAGCGTGTAAGTACAGGGTGGGATCGTGGATGGAAATGTGTTAAAATGCAGAGGAAAAGGGAAGCTTAGAGTTATTGAAGGTTAAGCCCAGATTTTATTTTCGCGCTCAAACCATAAATAAAGGCACTCTCCCACAGACGGCGTGTTGAGGTGCTGTTCATAGGGGGTAAAATGTGGATTATGGCAACCAAGAAAGATAGATCATAATTTTCATTCTGGGACTCTGTGTGCAAGGGTACTGGGGCATCCGGTATGTTGATAGTACAGAAGTGACGATGGTTATTAATTCGAATGTTAAGAGCACAACTTGTTTCCCCCACATAAAAGGCATCACAGAACTTGCAGGTTAGGATGTATATAACATTAGGGGTGTGGCATATACCCTTGGGATTTAGGGAGTACCGGCCATTAGCAGTATTTATAGTGATTGTGGGTGAAGTGATGAAAATGGAGCAGACCTTACATCTAGGTCTCTGGCATGTATGGGCGCCGGTGTGGATTAGGTAGCAAGGAGGGATTCGTACGGACCAAGATGTTTCTAAGATTAGGTGGATGTTGAAAAACTAATCTAGCTTTGGTGGGGAATATTTATCTTGTGTCTGGGTCAGATTAGGGAATATGGAAATTAAAGTGTAGGATCAGTTTGACCTTGGTTAGTTTAAGATGGAACTGGGTGATTAGAGCCGGTGGGTTGGGCGACGGGGTTGAGTGTGTGAGGATGCACGGCGGATCTGTTTGGTTACAAGGTTACGCTTCCCCCTCCCCACCGTATTTTTCTGTTTCAATTGTGTTTGATGAACTGTTTCCTCTCCACCAGTTAGTTCAAGCTCAGATAATTACATACCATAATTTTCTAACAGTTATAGTATGAACTAAACAACCTTAGTTCATCACGCTAATGCACACATATCAAGATACAGGTAAATAAGTTGGTCTAAAATGGTGTTTTACACTGCTTTTTCGCATTCGGGAATAAATAACTCGCATTCAGATATGTTTTTTTTTTCTAAATTGCTATTTTTAACTGCTATTGTTAACAGATACATGCATTGCAACTATTGTTATCACTGTTACGGAATAACAGCAGTTTTGCCCATTCCTAGCGCGAAATTTCTATCAGTTGGGAGCAGGAAAAAAACCTGAATTTATTACTTACTTGTAACTTTAAAAAGTTCAGTGTGCATAACTTTATTTTTTATTTATTTATTAAGTTTCAGATACAGCTGGAGTTACCATTTTACACAGAAACTAGATAATATTGCAAAAAACTAAATAACATTACTACAAACTAAATAACATTACTACGAACTAACATGAAATTAAATTTTAAACAACACATAACACAGCAAATGATAACAATAACATGGCGATTATATTATACAAGAGGAATAACTCAGATATTGGTATTTAACGTTCGATAGAAAGTGTTTTCAGATCCGAAAATATCAATATTTGAATCAAGATTATTGTACATAATTAGTAGTCTATTTTAATAAGGAGCGCTGCAGTATACTTAGCCTAGGCGTGGTACAGTGAAGGAGGTTATTATTTCTGGTTATTCGCAAGGGAACACGGAAGTAAAATTTAGATATCAGCTCTCCAGTTCTAAGAGTCCCGTACATCAAATCTGCCAGCTTGCGACGAGAAGAGGGAACGTGGAGACCAAGAACGGACAATTACTCGGGCTTGATTAAGCTACATACTGGTGGTATACTTTTGACTGTAGCAAGAAAATAGTTCAGAGCAGAATCAATATGAGATAGATTAGAAATACTAGCCATGATCCAAATTGGGGAGCAGTATTCAATTTTAGAGGAGATGAGGGTTTTTTAGAACATAGTGAATGAAGGTCCTTAATTTCTGTAAATCTATAGAGAAGACCAAGTAAGCGCATAGAACTGTTAGTTATAGAAGTCACGTGATCAGCAAACAAGTTTTTCATCAAATACCACTCCAAGGTCCTTTTGAAAAGAAACTTTAGCGATATCTTCCATGATATTGGCAGATGGGAATTGTTTTCTCTTTAAAGAAGAAGATTTTGAGGGATTTATTTTTAAGTTCCACGCATTACACCAGTCCAACAGGTCAGAGATGGAATTTTGGAGATCAACAACATCCTGGAATGATCTGATTTCTCGAAATAATTTACAGTCGTCTGTAAAAAGAATATTTTTTGTTTTAGATGACGAGAGATAAGATGGGAGATCGTCCATATAGAAAGAAAAGGAGATGGCCCAAAACACTACCTTGAGATACACCTGAGAGAACGGGAACAAAATTAGAAGCTGATCCAGAAAGAATATCCACATTGTTCGCGGCCAGTGAGATAGTCCCGCAATAACGAAAGGAAGTTACCATGGATATTGAGTCGGTGAGTTAATTTATAAAGAAGAAGATTGCAATCAGTTCTATCGAAAGATCTAGATGGATAACATTAAGCTGTGTGTTATTGGACAGGGATTGGGTAGCATCAGAGAGTAACAAGGACAGGTTGGTAAGAGTGGAACTACCAGGAAGAAAGACATGTTGAGCAGAGTCTAGATAGGGTGAGACAAAATTATAAAGCTTATCTTTGATGATTCTTTCACACACCACAGATAAAAGAGAAATGGGTCGTATCTCCAGATTTCAGAATGCGTACAATATTAGCCTGCTTCCAAGAATAAGGAAATACACCTTCAGCAAAACACCTATTTAAAAGACGAGAAAAAGGGTAAGCCAATGATTCAGCTTACTTAAAAAAATAACAGTGTTATCAGAGCCGGGAGAACGATTTAGAGGTAGAGAAGAAAGCAGATATTTTACCTCATCAGATGATGTACGTAATGAAGACAGAGAATGCAAACAGATCGGTTGAAGCAGATGCGGCGGTAAATGAGGAGATTGAATACAGAAATTGTTAGAGAAGTATTCATTCAGTATATGTACCCTCTTTTCACCAGCAGCTGTAGCCGAAGCATAAATTAACTCTGTCGGGACACGTGACTGACATCTTCTAGAGTTTATGAGAGACCAAAATCTCTTAGGATTGGTAGATATTTCAGATGTTACGTCGTTAATATAATTTTGATACTTTGCCCTAAGCAATTTCTTGGAGATCTGGGAGAAAGAGCTATAAGTATGGACATTAGGATGTTGCATCCAAAGCTCCCATACAAGTTTTTTATTTTTCAAAACAGACCGCGCGTCTGCATCAAACCAGGAAGAATATTTAAATTTCGTGTAAATAACATCAATTTGAAGCCTTTTATTGTGTTTTTCTTCATTTTTCTGGTCGATTTTTCCATACTTACGTCTCTCCACTTACAACTACGCAGACTTTTTATTTTCATCAGTTGGATGAAGGAAATAAAGTCACCAACGTTTTTTCAGTTCTACAAGAATAAATACAATACGTGGAAACTGTCTGAGCAATACACAAGAATCAGAAAACCGTTCTGAATATTCAGTAAAAGTATAGTTTCCTTTCAATAAATAATAAAAATGTTATACAGTTTTTGTTAATTTCCCACAAAACAGATTTTTGGTTTTATTTCCTTATCCAACTACTGATTTAAGTATCGACAGAGTAGTATTTCCTGCACTTATACACATGAAAGTCTGTGGGAGGGGGACAATTTGTCGCGCGTTCTATACCAGGAGTAGAAGGTGACGAACTTCCTTTCGGCATGTTGTAGAACTAATTGGGGTTAGCCGAAAAACCCCATAAGTTTCTGGAAAACATCGGGAACATAGTGTTTTCGGCACTGATGAGCTTGGAAGTCAATCGGATGGGACAGTTAGTTGCAATTTTTTGGAAGCGACCTCAACTATCTTTTGATATGTTGTACAGTTAATTAAACTTCATCTAAAGAGCTTAGAATCGTTTTTGAAAAACATCGTGAACTTACTGTTCCCTCCCATATACTTCCATGCGCATAAGTGCCGAAAACACTAAATTCCATGTATTCAGGAAACTATTGTTGGCTCTTGTGACGAAGCTTAATTATTTCTACAATATAACGTAAGTGTACAGATTATGGCCCGGGTCCCCAATATGGCCCACCCCTCAGATCTCTGCAGCTATCCGTTGTTGCCACTAGATCTCACAATAAATTATATCCTCATGACAAAAGAAAGCATTTTCCCGTTATTCATTTGTTTACAATTAGCGTGAGTGGCATCAGCTCCAGTTGAAGTGGAATATTGAGCGAAACATTGGTTGCTGTTATTTGAGCATAGTAAGTAATGTGTCGTTTCAGTATCTATAGTTGAAAACCTAATCCGTGTAATGTAGCTAATGTAATGTAATGCATTGCATTGTGTAACGAGCAGACGCCAGAGAAAGCAAAGAAGTCAGTAGTCCGCAATATGGCCCACCGTCATATTTGGCAAAATTCATAACTGTTTAAAATGAAAGCATTGTGTATTTGAATTGTTTGTACTTAACACTCATCATCATAATATTTAGTAATTAAAACGAAGATTTCTAATATGCCAGGTAATAAGGAAGCTTTCTTTTCCAATACAAAGAATAAGAAGATTAAAACCAAAACAAAATAAGTATCACGTTTAAAACGATCAGAATTTCTTTAACTGCTTCTAATAGTCTTGAAGAACCGACACTGAGTTGCTCCAAGTCTTGCGCAGCTTGGTTTTGTTACCTATGTCAGGAAGACAGGGTTGCAGACATGCTCTTTGCGTGTCTTAGCGGAAATACGTTTATGAAGAATGTGTTGGAATCACCGCTAAAGATCACGTACCATTTCTTTGTCCCTCATATGAGACGTGGCGTTCTAAACTTCTTCGTTTGTGTTACACTTTTTTTTTACTTATTCATATTTTGTCTTCAGGTATGTTCACTTGTTTTTCACAAAATTTGGTATTTTGTATTAATACAATTTCTTGTTTTTTCAATATCATATAAATTATGTATGCTTGAAATTTATATATCTCAGTATGTAGCATATATGAGTAATACAGAAAGGTTACACATCATTTTTGCCATACCCTCCTGTTTTCTATAGCAGGCCATATTGGGAATACCATGTTCCTGATATGGCCCACTACCAACATTTTTGTTTTCGATTTATTACAGTGTTATACGTTATTTCTAGGAAGCAAATTTTTATTTGTCATTTGAGCAAATAGTCTCTCAACTTGATGGTTTAGACGATTTGCACGAATAAATAATTTTTCTTAGTGAAAAACATCACTAAAGTTAAGGTGGGCCATATTCGGGCCCCCTACCTTATATGAAAAGCTAGTTAACATCACCTCTTACACCTAGTCCAAGAATCGCAACAAAGTGCTCCCTCCCATAGACTTCCATGCGCGTAAGTGCCGAAAACATTAAATTGCCGCTACAACATATCGTCGTCGGAACTGCAATACCTCTTATGTGACATCATTTTTTAACTTTTCATGTTTTGGTATCAGTTTATAGTTCTGTGTACTGTGCATACCCTAAAAAAAATAATGTGGAAATAACTTCTACTTTTTCAGATATAGTAGCTTTTCAGTACCTAAATTGCATTTCAGACTGTGGCCCTAAAACAGGTGTTTTTTTTTTTGTTTTTTTAAATTTCCTGATTAATTAGCTCTACAACATATCAAAAGTTAGTTGAGGTCACCTTCTACCACCGGGTTCAGAAATCGCAAAATACTGTCGTCTCCCATATACTTCAGTGTTAATTTAAGTGCCGAAAAATGCACCATGCCGATGTTTGAGGGGAGAGGGGGAATATATTAGGACGAAGACTGTTTTCTTTTATTATACCTTTCGATTGGTAGCGTTTTTGGCACGCAGCCTATGGAAAGTTCTTATTACACAGGATCAAAAAATAATAAAGCTGTTTATCTTTACATAAACAGCCTAGTCTTAAAGTAAATTAAAACAAACATAACTGTTTAGAATTCGTTGCGGACGGGAACTATTGCTTGTTGTTAGTAGATTTGTTGTGGAAGCGGATCTTGAGTCTGCTGTTCCTGAATTAACGTCCACATATAGAAAAATTGTGTTCATGGAATAGCTCTTAATTTTTCCCCTCTTTGTAACAATAGACTGTTGGATGATCCCAGGTAGATGTAAGTGTACTCGAGGAAAAAGATCGAATGGTTGAATCCAAAATGTTGTTGATCTACTAGAAGTGCCACTTTTCTAACTTTAAATAGCACCTAGGCCCAGGCCGACTCCTTTCCGCACCCTTTTCCCTATCTGGCCTGAGCTTGTAACGGCCCTATATGATCTAGTTCCTTCGGCAGGCATATTGGCTCGATTACTTAAAATAACCATCTCCATATATGATTAGGTTTCTTTAGGATCACTAGATTAACTTCCTTAAGAATCAGAGTTTTAGTATTGCCTATAGGAGTAACTAATCTAATTATTCCCTCCCCGCCAGAAATCAATAACATCATATAATGTTAACTCATATGTTAGAGTATTTATTATTCAATTTGTATATCAACTCCTTATAAAAGGTTAGTAGTTTCTTTCCACTTGAATCAGTAAATATTGATAACGCTGTCTTAAGCAACGCAGTCTAGTAACAGCAATTTCACCCTTATTTAGATAAATTAGCTAACCACAGTTTGTAATTAAATGCTCTAGCCTCTTCACTGAGCAAAATACATTAAAGAACGATTTCACTTATACAGGTTATCCCAATTTTACTTTGTTTATCCCAAAATGCAGATATATTCTGATTGTTGTTGTTGTTGCTGGTAATAATCAGATTCTAGAGGACACTCCGTTGATCAAAACATATGATTTTTAGTAGAGTGTGGTAGAAGTCTTTTTTCATGAAAAAGCAACTATTACATTATTATTCATGACGTTAAGTTCTGCATTAAAAGGTTACTGTTATCTAAAAGTTTACTTTGATTAGGTAAACTTGGATTTTCGTAGAAAATGTTTATTAACATTGAAACTATGCGAAGTAGTTGATAAATTAGATCTGTTTGTTTATCCTTATCATATCTTCTGTTATTTGATAACTTTTTTTCTTTTTCCTCTGTAGTGTGAGGTGTTTTTTATTCTCAACTAAATTTAGACTCTGTGTATCTTCATTTTGTCGTTTCGATTCAATTACTTTCCCACTGATTATTTCATCATTATAGGCTTGAACTTCCATGTCCTGTAATTCTTCATTGTATTGTTTATGCTGCATTGATTCCTGATTACTAAGTACCAGGAGACCAAATAACTTCGTGCCGTTGTAGCATAAAAAAGCAAACAAGCGCATACAAGGGGTTTACACAATATTTATTCACGAAAATAACCTCCATCCGCTTCTACAACCTTCTCCCATCTACAAACAAGTCCATAGATGCCATTTTTGTAGAAATTTATATCCTGCAACTCAAAAAAACTGCGCCACTGCGTTTTCAACTTTATCCCGAGTTTTGAACTGCCGATTACGCATGTAATTGTTCATGGCCAAAAAGAGATGATAATCGGATGGACCGACGTCTGGGGAGTAAGGAGGGTGAAGCAAAAGTTCCCACCCAAGTGACGAGATCACTTCCAGGGTCATCCTTGCTGTGTGAAGTTTCGCATTGTCTTGGTGGTACAGAACCCCTTTTCTGTTCACGAGTTTTGGCTGTTTCTGGGCGAGTTTGGTAGCTATCGTTTGCAGTTGTGTTTAGTAAATATCTTTTGTGATTTTAAAAAACTCAAAATGCGCTATCCCAGCATTAGTCCACCATACACACAGCATTACCTTCCTCTGATGAATATTGGGTTTAGCAGACAGAGGCATTGGGTCATTGGGTAGCAACCAATGGTACGAGCGCTTCTTGTTATCATACATCACCCACTTTTCATCACACGTCAAAATACGGTCCAAAATTGGACAATGTTTGTTCCTACTCAGCAAGGATGAGCAAATGTTCAGCCGCTGGAGTCTGTTCGCGGCAGTCAGCTCGTGCTGGACCCACTTGCTCATCTTCCACGATCCTCCAAGCCCATGCAAACGTAAACGAATGATTTCATCACTTACCCCAAACCGTTGAGCGAGTTCCTGACATGTCTGGCTCGTATCCTCTTCAGTAGCTGCTTTCAGCTGGTCCACATTGAGTGATTTTGATCTCCCAGATCGAGGTTTATCTTCAAGGCTCTCATCACCAGTCGAAAAGGTCTTAAACCACTTAAGTGCGGTGCGTTCGCTAACTATAGTCTCTCCGAATGCCGAGCATATTTTTCTTGCTGTTTCAGTACCTTTTGTGCCCAATTTGAACTCGTAGAGTAAACAGGCCGTAATCACTGCGTTTGACACAGCCATAGTTCACACTGAATATCTCCACTCACACGACTAACTGCAACGTGTTCTCTACGATAGCAGACGTGCCACGACTAAGCTTTCAGACAAGAACACACACACCTACTCACTACGTCATCTCCGATTGCTAGAGGGGAACACGCAGCGACGTGTTGCTCAACGGCACAAATTTAGTTGGGCACCTGTACTTGATTACTTTTTGTTATATTCATGTTTTTAGAAAGATTGGATCTCTCTCCCCTTAAGTTGTTTGATGACTGGCCTTGCACCTGTGATTGTGTCAAAAGACTTTTATTTGGATTCCCAATATACCATATATCCTGAATTCTCGTCTTTTTCCTTTTTGTTTTTCGCTGTAGCCCATCAATTTCATCGTTGCTAATTGGTCACAGTTATTGAAATACAAACGCGTGCGCTATTGAAATATTTTAAGTTTGTAAAATAGTTGGTTGTTGTATGCACTTCAACACACAAGAAAATACATAATTTCTGCTATCAGAAATTGGTGCCATAGCAAGCCATAGTAGATGCCTTAAAGTCATGAATAAATTTTAAAACATTCTAAAGATCGGGTTTTTAGCTATATTTCACCACTATGGGAGTGAGCACAATTTGTTCTGTCTGCCTGTAACAATGGATCTTATCCGATACTGGTCAGTTCTAGAATACTCGATGGAAGGACAACCGAAAGCGTTTTTCGTATCTCAAAACAAATCCTCTTCGCCGAGTTTTCTTGTAATCTTAAGTTTTGTATATTATGGTTTAATCCATTACTGTATTTTTTTGTTTCTTACTCATTCAGGTTACGTGTTTTGTATTTTTCACACTCTCTTCTTTATTATCGTGTAGTATTGAAGTGCTTAACTCTTCGACTTGTAATTATAATTTCTGTTTGGACGTTTACTGTGTTCGAACTGATTCTGTTCCCAATTATTTTAAAATTGTGCCTCTGAAAGTTATTAGCTAATTTTTGAATCAACACTTACGAAAGAATCATTCATTTATAAATTTTAAATATCTAGTTTCTTGGTATCAATCTTAAAGTGGGCATTTGGACTTGAACCTCCGACATCAAAATGCTTTATTCTTATCCATTATTCTGGCACTTATCCGTGCCATTCCACACTTCGAATTATCTGGTTTTATTTATCTTTGTATGGTACTGTCTCTTATTGTGTGTGTATGCGCGCGCCATGTGCTAATTGAAAAGATATTAGTTTGTGTATTAGTAGTTTTATACTCGTAATTGGAATACTTGGATAGTTGTTCTCGTATCTTTCAGGCAGAGCAAAATGCATAAGCGCCGTGTGGATCAGTTGGAAGCTGTTTTGAAGGAGCTGAACCCTCGATATTATCTTCTTGTATGTAGACAATTATGGTACGAGTTGGGTGAAACGTATTCAGATATCCTAGATATAAAATTACAACGTCTTCAGGCAACAGATGATCGTCCAACTCCTCATGCCCTTCGAAAGATAAACCATTTAGCAGAACAGAGCACATCTCATTTCTGGAAGTTTCTGGATTCCCTGAACGACCCCAGGTAATATATATCCTTCGTAGGCGTAGCCTAGTCGGTATCCTGCGTAGCCTAGTCGGTAGCGCGCTCGACTTCA
>JAGDQP010074707.1:0-10242 GCA_022664845.1 Lepisma saccharinum | reverse complement strand
AGGTATCCATTTTTTTTAAAAATACATGTTTTAAAACGTATTGTATAATACATAGATTCTCTAAGAACAATCTGGTTGATCGATAGCTGTATTTAGATAACACTTTGGGAGTCGCAAAATTGAAAGTGAAAGTCGGTCGATCGAAGTTTGAAACTTAAGGAACTAAAAGTGTCTAAATTAAAGCACTAGAATAAAACAATAGACATACTTACTGTAGTTAATATTTTATAGCTGGTAATAATGTAAAACTGTGGAACCCAACACCGCAGTAATGTTACACCCAGAGCAGTATTTTAGAAAAATAAACTTTACGGCACGTCATGATATCCTTATCGAAGCAAATAACTGACAGGTTTTGTTGCACAAAATTACAATGCTCAACTTGTAGTGTTTTGAAGCACTCTCTCAAACTTCCTCCATCCTTTTCAGGCCTTTATCCGGCTAAGAGACAATCATATGTGCTCATATACTCCAGGTTCTGTTGAATTGTTATTAATGTGCTAATTAATGTGCTTATTAATGTGTCTTTGGACTTACAGTTTTCTTGGTGTATTGGAATCCGAACCACTGTCTTTACTTAACCCCCAGGGGTCCTGAGCCCATAACAAAGTGCACAGAAAGTGCTAACCTCTTGGCCGATAGGGGTTCATCCATCTGTTTGTATATTAGTAATGAAATCCACCTGTGTATTCTAAATGAGAATCACGAATTACAAGATTTTTTTGTAGTTATACACAGTAAAAAATGATTTCCTAAAATTGAAAAATAAAAAGTTCTTGTGTGTGCAGCGAGAAAACAATTTTATAAGAAATGAGATATCAGCATTCGCATTTAATTAAAAAAATGAGAGCATACCGGTTTAGAAATAAGATCAGTAAACTCTCTCATTTTCAATTAAATGAGAATGCTGAGAATCTTATTTCTAACAAAATTGTTTCTCGGTGCACAGGTAAGAACTTTTTACTTGATTTTGAGAAACCATTTTTTTTACTGTGTAGTATACAGTACTAGTAGACTATTAGTAGATACTATTTTTTTTTCTCATGTTTGCATCAACCTTTTGTGGTCTTTAGAGCTTTCCTTTAGTTCCTTTATATTCATTCCACACTTTTTGAAACACAGAGTGTTTCAAAATGGTGACCAAATCAAGAAAAATATCCATTTGAATAAATGTAAAATAATTCGTAGTTTTTCATCTTGATATATCCAAAAGCCACTTTCCTGTAGAAGTGATAATTTATTGTATTGCATGTGCAACTTCTATTCTGTTGTACGTTCAGCCAAATAATTTCTAAATAAGTTAGAACTGGGATTCTACTAACAATCATGAACACTACGGTCCCTGGATAGCATTTCAGGCTCACAAGCAATATTTTTTATAAAATAGGCTTGCAACACTGACACCAGCAGTGCTTAGGTATGGTAAAATCCACATACTTTTCTATTGTGTCAAATAATGTTCATCCCAAGTTTCGTGCTGCTTTATCGAAAGCAAAGAAAGCAATTAAAAATATAGAAAATAGGTTGGTAACACTGGAAAATGGAGTGCTTGGGGACTTGGACCCCTTTCGGTATTTTTTCTACTGGGTTGAATAATGTTTATTCCAAGTTTGGCGCAGTTAGATCGAACTGAATGAAAGCAATTTGAACAATTGTTTTTTAATGGGTTAGCAACACTGCATACTGCACTAATAATGACTGTTAAGGATCAGTTCAACAATCGACCGCTTAATTTTGGATGTCTTTAGGCATTCATGGTTCAGGCCAAGATAAAATAGGGAAAAGGATGCGGGAAAGGGCCTAATTTGAAGGTACAATATGCCTGGTGTGACTGAAGAAAAACCCTGGAAAACCTCGATGAGGATGGACAGCCGTGGAAGCGAACCCAGGACCTCCCGAATGCGAAGCCAACACTCTACCCATTGAGCTACTGTAGTTTTGATGTTAATTATATAACGGCATTTTTTAGAACATAAAAGAAACTACTTCAATTGAAATAGCAAAACCTGTTCAAGAATATCTGCACATGTTGCGTAAAGTTCTATGTGTAATCGAAGTTCATGTCTACAATCGTTCGAAGAACGATTTTCCAGTTCCATTACTAAAATGAAATAACAAAAATTACATAATTTATTCCTTGTGAAGGATCTCAAAATCTATACGTCTTTTTTTTAGAACTATCAGGAGTTGCAAGGGAATTGTATAATGCAGTGTTTTATTCATTGTTACAAATTTATGAATTGTTGTAACAAACACGAAAATAAAATCAATGAAATATACCAAATTTCGCAATAAGCGTTTTCGGACCCATCATATTAATATTTGTAATGAACATTACAATTGAGATTTGGGAACTGTCCTGTTACAAATAAGTCTTAATCAAAGCATAAAGAGATACAATTCGTCGTAATGATAACAAATTACCCAACAAAGGATATTTTTTGCAGATTAGGATCGTCGAGATTAATTAATTTTTCATTATGCTAATCACTTTGAAAAATAAAATGTTTGAAGTTACTTTCAGAACTACGTGTTTCTTTTGTTTGTGTTACCTCATTACAATACCAACTGTGAGTTTTAGAATAAAGTGCATGATAGATATAACTATCAAAAATGTAAACGTAAGTGGATCCAGAAATCAGGAATCAGATTAGTTTCATAAGTTAATAAGCCAAATTACCAAGTTTGAGATAACAATAGAGCTAAAGGAAGCTAATGATATTCTCTAAAATCCACTATGATTTGAATCTAAATGTATCAAGTCATTACAGAGCCAATATGGTTGTATTATGTACAGCAATGATTTTCTTGTGTCATCCCTCATCTGTTTCAAAACGCCTGCTAATATGCTGCTCAAATTTGAATAATCAATAAGCTGTGTTTAGTGGATACAATACCGCACTCAACTTCATTGTCGCATCCACTTACAGTGGTGCACAAACGCAATCTCGTTTACACTTTCGTAAACTAGCAATGCTTCAATCAATGTAACAGAGATGAAAAGCTGAGTCCATACAGAGACGTACTATGGCAACATTCGTCAACTGTAAGCGATGATAGTAATGATTCTTGCATTGACCTTTGTTTTTTGGAAACTGCCAAACTCTGTACACATTCAATTTTCGAATTTTAAGGACCGTGAACGGAGAGAAAGTTTGGTAGATGTTGTTTTCTGGATTTGAAGGAATGAAAAAACAAAACAAAAAACAGACAAGTCCTAAAATGACTTGCTGATATGTCGATTATGGAAGCCAAGAGATATAGGTGACAATGACGAACAAAAAGAAAAAAATGTTTGGAATAATCCACATACTACCCATGGTCACTGACTGAGTCAATGACATCATCAATATTCACAGGCCAAACTACTGGAGCTAGAACACCAAATTTGGTATGGAGGTGTAGGACCATGAGTAGGTAAAGGAAAAAATCCGACATTTTGCAAAAGTCGCCATCTTGGATCCAAAATGGCCGCCAAACCCATTGTTATATAGAATACACAGCCTAAACGGCTGGGGATACAGAAATGAAATTTGGTATGAAGGTACAATATCACTAACAGGTTACAAAAATATTACCAAATGTTTCCAAAGTCGCCATCTTGGATCCAAAATGGCGGACCCCAAAATCTATTTTCCACACCGTTTGAGCTAGAGACACGAAATTTGGTGTGAAGGTACATGGCAACTAGTAGTTTAGAAAATATTACAAAAATGTTGAATAAGTCACCATCTTGGATCCAAAATGACCGCCAAACCCATTTTTGTATAGAATACACAGCCTAAATGGCTGGGGCTACAGATGAAATTTGGAACGATGGTACATCATCAGTAGTAGATTAAGAAAATGTTACATAATGTATCCTAAAAATCCATTTTCCACACCGTTTGAGCTAGACATACGAAATTTGGCATAAAGGTATCATCACAAGTAGTTTAGGAAACTATTACATTTTGAAAAAGTCGCCATCTTGGATTCAAAATGGCCGTCCAAAAATCCATTTTACACACTGTTTGAGCTAGAGAAATGAAATTTTATATGAAGGTGTACTATCACGAGTAGGTCACAACAATATAAGAAACCGTTAAAAAAAGTCGCCACTTTTAATACAAAATGGCCGCCTCAAAATCCCAATTTCCAAACCACTGAATCTAGAGAAACGAAATTTTGTATGAAGGTGTATGGCAAAGAGTAAGTTAAAATAAATGGAGCAAACCTTCCCTTTGGGGGCGCAGCCCCTTCGTGGGAGGAGTCAGATGGACAAAATGACGGTGCAGTCCCGCAGAGAGATTCTGGTTAAGATAATGGGAGCGCATCCCCCAAAACTACTGAACTTGGGGGTGGAGCCCTTCACGGGGCCTGGGGGCAGCGCCCCCAACGAAGCAAAGTGAGTCTTTTATAAATAACCCAAAATATATGTGACAAAGTTGTCATATTTTGAACATGGACACATCAAAGTTGAAAGTTTCTTTGTACAAAAATATGACAGTTTTGTGTCACAGATATTTCGAATTATACAGGGTGTATCTTAATATGTTGGACAAACTTTACCGACGAATTTCTGACACCAAAACAAGAAAATAAGTTCACATGAATATGGGTCTTACTCCGCTTCGTTTTCGAGTTATAGGCTTTCCAGCCTGAAGCATAGAATTTATCCCGTGACATTAATAAAATTCACGATAAATCAGAACACAAGCAGCACACTCACGTAAAAATGACGTGATACTTTGGTCGAAAAAAATCAAAATCACGTCTTTGTAATGAAATCTACCGCACTATTACATGTCATTTTGGTCTTTTATTTGACGTAATTCTGTCACGTCTCATCCTTTAGTTTTTGACGACATACTATGATTATATCTCGTTTTCGGTAGCGACTGCGTGATCCTAGCCAATGGAGTTGGAGTATAACGGTGAACTCGTCGGAATCAGCTGTTTTATGTGTGTGCCATTGCTTTCTAAAATGCTGTTAATATGCACAAGCAACGGGATCAGACGATAGTTTTGGGTAGGATTGGTTCATTTATATGATTATTTGAAACAAATACTTACAGGAACAAGCTGTCACTGGAGGACTTTTGCATATGTCATTTGGTTTGTGGCATTTATCCGTCATTTCGACGTCTTTCGCATCAATTTTCGAAATAAAAATGACGTCATTTCCATGTGTATGTGCAGCTTGAGAAACGAATCATGAAAGGAAAGTGTTGTTTGTGGGAGTACATTTGTAACAGTATGGTGTATATCGGAAGGTAAAATTTCACGTTTTCGAATTGTCAGTGTTGCTAACCTTGTATACAAGTTATTTTAGTCAGTTATTGGTAAGTCTGTTTATTGTATAGTTTGTATTCCCGAGTAATGATGAACATCGCATTTGAAGCAAGGAGTTCGGTGTTGTGAATTGAGGTTAAGATACGGTATTAAATACCCAAAGTAAAATGATATTTGCTCGATATGTTGAAATTTTAAAATGCATTCATGACCTTTAGGGATCTATGACTTAGGCCGGAATAAGATAAGGAATAGAATGTCAGGAGTTTGTGTGCTGTTCACTTGACGAAAGTGAAGCAACTAATCCCTTTACACAAGTCCTTACAGTGCATTGTTTTCGATATTTTGTGCTAATTAATATGTTAATCCGAATATTTAATCAGTTGGCAACACTACACACTTTCCTTCAAATGCGATATTTATCATCACTTGGGGATACCAAATATGCAATAAACTGACGTGTCGTCCATTTTAAAAATAAATTTTATACAAGGTTGGCAGCACTGACGACCCGAAAACGTGAAAATTTGCTTCTCAATATGCACTATACTGATACAAATCTGCTTCCATCCACAAATCTGTTTTATTTTCATGATTCGTTTCTCATTTATCGTGAATTATCAATGTCAGATAATAGATCGCATGGTCCAAGTTGGAAACCCTGAATCTCAAAAACGAAGCGGAATAGAACTCGTGTTCATATGAACATATTTTCTTGTTTTGGTGTGAGGAATTGGTCGGTGAAGTTTGTCTCACGTATGAAAGATATTACCATGTCTCACGCTGTATATGAAAGATTATCTCAAACATTTCTTTTATTCCTCAATGTCGCTAATACCCCTTGGCTTATGAACTCCTCATATAACAAACAATATTCAGAACTTCTCTGCTATTAACGCTAAATGTTGATATAGTTCATGTCTTTAAATTGTAAACAGAACACGCGGTATAAGAAGAAACTACTTTTATCTTACAAAAGAAAAGTACAAATAAGTCGTGTACGTACTTCTTTCACTCCTGAAAATTTTCCTTTTTTAGACTTGCGTATTTTCGTTTTGGTAAATCCTTCGATTTGAGGCTTTAAAGTCCTATGCATTTCTTTAGATACGTAACGCAATACGATGAATGTCCATAAATATAGATAGAATATCAATTTCATTAAGTCGAAACTATCACGTACACAGTAAAAAAAATGTTTGTGCTAAATCAACACTTTTCGGTGTCCGAGCGTGACTACCATTTGTTTGTGTTAAATCAATACAAAACATGGACGGTGTTGATGAGATATCAAGTGTTTGCCTGTCGCCATCTTGATCGCTTGCTTTCATAGAAATGGAATATTTTCTTAATGAATGGGAATTCTGATTCTTAATTGACAAATGGAAAAATGATTAAACAATGACGTAAGTCGTGCGAGTAACTTCGTTTGTGTTTGTGGTTCAGCAACATATTTTTGATTCCTATACTGTTTGAATCTAATGTTTTTGCGTTTGGAGATTTAGCCCAAACGTTAAAACATTGGTAGAACCGAATTGTGCACCATATGTAAACAACCAGACACTCTCACACACAGATTAGAGAGTTGTACCCATACCAAACTATCAATAGACCCAGTCCAAATTTAATTACCACTGAATATCTGTTAAAACCACCTGCTTTTCAATGTTATCCGCGCACAAAAAAACAATTTGTAATTGGTTCACAGCTCAAACTTTACAGCTGTTATTGGTTGAACGTGAAATTAATAGTGGAGACTGGTATATCAGTCAAATAAAATTAAGATATCAACAACGTGATAAAAAAGAGAAGGAATATCACGAACAATATCACGATATATTAAGAATCACGAACAATTTTGTTATTGTTTTGCTCCTGGTGTTGTAGTATTGATCTTTTAATTAATACTCTATTACGATACTAGCACTATGTCTGTGGATATTCCGTTGTTTGATGGCAAAATAAACAGAGTTAGTTTATAATTGGAAACAATATGTAATCCCCTCCATAGGAAAATTTTTTTTTTTTACAGAGTACATTTTTTTTTTAAATTTTATACTTGTTATTTGCTGTTTATGTACAAAAGTTATATAAGTTAAAATAAATAATTTAAAAAAACAAAGAAAGAAAACCGGCACGACACTGAACTTTTAACTCAGCAACCCATGTTTCAAATCTCACTGCTGCCGTAACTATTTTCTTGCTTCTAGTGCCGAAATCAACACCGTGTATTGTGATAATTTAACACAAATAAGTGTAGTCACGATGGAACACCGAAAAGTGTTGAATTCACACAGGCATCTGTGTACGACTTTATGTACTTCCACACAAGCGATGAATTATTATCATTATTATTATAATTAGGAATAATAATAATAATAAATAGTAAAGCTAAGCTTGTGCAGTATTTAAATCTGTTATTTTTATTTCTTGCTGCACTTTAGAACTGTACTTCTAAAGTGATATATTTGGCATATCTCGATTTATCTTGGGTAACAAAGCAATATTTTGGCACTCTCATCTACATGACAAAGTTTGTTAAATATTGGCCTTCTTATGACCCAAAAATGCAATAAATTTTCTGAAGTTGATAACTGTAGAAATACGAGAACACTTTATAATGACATATGAAATAGTTGAATTGTAAGCTAATGAATTTAACTAATTTTGTGATCAAGTAATTCTCTTTAATTACGTAGGTGAACACGGACGCGCTGTTTTATATACGTAACCCTTTCGAAGAAATTTTGATGAACCAAAATAGTGTCTCCTTCCAGGTGAATGCTTAAAGTTTAGCACACCTAAGCAAAGAATTTATAAGCCACACGAAGTGCCAATTATTAAATAAGTAAGTTTATTTGAGATATCTGAAGGGAAGACCGGTAACTGCATGCGGGAAATAGAGTGTTCACTTTTAGTGTATGAAGCGACATCAGCTTCCACCGGCAGAAGGTGAAATTTCGACAAAAAGGGAGGAAGGGGATAATAATAATAATAATAATAGCAACAACAACAACAAACAAGAGAGAAATAGAAATAAGCAACAATATACTCTAAGTCCTGCACGACACTACTTCGAGCTGGCAACTCGAGATTTTTTTTAAAGACAAAATTAAGGAGCTTATTTTTAAAAGAGTACATGTCCAATGACCCAAATTTTACAATAGACGTAAAAAAAACGTATTTATATGTGAGGGCCTGTACTATAACTCTGCGAATGATCTAAGACTGTAACGAGAGAGACTTTGACTAGTTACATTTGATCATTCACACAATTATATTGCTCACCCTCCCAGATTTTTTTTACACCTACTGTAAAATTTGCGTCACTAGACATGTGCCCTTTTGAAAATAAGCTCCTCAGTTACCAGTAGCTCACTGATTATTACTGGGAATTACTCGCAACACTAACTCCTCTATGCTTTCACCAACGGAAATAAAAATGTAAAATAAGCGACATTAACTCCCTATAAGATTTTGGTCCTTCTATTTAAAAAAATTGAAATGTGTGAGCGTTCTTTCTAATAATTTATTATTATTATTGAAGTAATATATTCACTACTGTCAAATGTTTGTTAAGTTTTAATAAATGAACTAATAATGGCTTACGCATTACATATTCTATATCCAACTTCGTGGTCAACATTTGTGTTTACTTTTTAACCTTATCCTCAATGTAAGAAAAAGTTAAAGTTTTACATAATTTCCTTCAGAAAGTGTATACTTATATCGTTTATTCCTCTTGGAATTTCTCTTTCACGATTCATTTCCTCATTTTAATTCATTTGACTTCTAACAATTATTTAATTTATTCTAGATTTAAAATGTCCCCATCGTATAGACTTTTGTTTCCATTTATTCCTTATTTTCGACGCTCCTGATGTGCGTCGATTTATACCTCTCTGGCCTAATATATTTACTTTGTTAGGTTTGATTTCAAACTACAATTTGGCGCATTCTCTACATAAATATCCACCCATAGGTTTTCACTGGACCACTGAATTATCGGACCTTCTTTTATTTTTTTTTCCTCTTTTGTAACGGTGGTAAAAAGCAATTCCAGCTTGACAAGTAACATACCATGGGACATTGGTTCGGGATAACTCTTAGTGTTTTATCACCGATTCTGTCCAACTCTATCCTCTGTATTCGACACTCTCTTTCCCTTCCTCCCATGAACGTTGTTGTTTCTACTCTGTCATGCGAAAACCAATTTGTCTGACCGCATGCCAATTCTTCTGGATTAAGCTGCGACGCATCTTTTGAAATGTCTCCTAGCTATTCATTTTCAAAGGTGAGTTTTAAAAATGTTAAATGATGCATTTCAGAATACAAATTGACGAGACTGTGTGAGCCAGATGTACGACGATCAGCCAATTATTCACAGGCAGGACAGAATACACAAACAGTCTGCGTGTGGGGACAGCAGTAGGCTTACCATTGCTGTACTGTAATGGAGAATTAATGCAATTGTGTCCAGCCATTTCACTAACTGAATTGTTTCACAGATTTGAATGAAAATTAGCTGAATCACTACTGTTGATGATCTGTTAATGGCAGTACTCATAATTTAGTTTTGTACAAAGTTACCATAGAAATGTATAAGCAAATGTTTCTCAAGATTTTGCTCAATAATTGAAACTATCGCATATCATACGTTAAAGAAAGAGAACTGTGGGATTCACTCATGAGCGATATTCAGTATAATCAAGAGACTGTGGATTTATGTTCCGTGTTGCTCTTTTTATATTCCATTTTCAAATTATATTTGTTTAATATAGAGTAGATCTATATTAAGCAAAAGAAAATCTGAAATAGAATGTTCCCTATTGAGATCTCGTTTTGCATCAGACTACAAAGAATAGAAAGTATCATAGAACATAATTAAGAATATAATAAATAAATACAAAGCATGACTAGACCTGACTAATATCTTGCGAAACCTAATGTTATGGAGTAATCCCAGTAACA
>JAGDQP010074703.1:0-10242 GCA_022664845.1 Lepisma saccharinum | reverse complement strand
ATTAGGGGAATATAATTTAGTCTGTATGTATATGTTTTCGTAACTTCATCCAATGCCAATAACTGATTGTATTTGTCTTGGAGTTTTGAAACAGAAAATGAAAGTACACATGCAGACTTCCAGATATATATATATATATATATATACGAAACCACAGGCGTCTAGAAAGTGTTCACGGGTGAGCAACTTTTAAATTACAAGTGAAAAAGGAGGTAACTATTTCTTTTGAACAATCTTTGAATATAGAACAACTTTTAAAGATAAAGAAAGTGAAGTTTTCTACGCTTTGATAGTTATGATACCTAATTGTTATAGAAATTACTATTACACTCACCCTAACGGTATGGTAAAAACTTTATTTTTATATAGGCCAGTCTAGTAACTTTGGTCTTCGGCTCGTCACGATTCGCCCATTAGTCATTAAAACCCACGCCTCTGCCGGGACTCGAACTCGGGACCTTCGACTCGTTGGCCTAACGGTATGGTAAGTCACAGGCGTAGATCTGTTATTACTTCGTAATTGAAGGGGTAATTTGGATAAGGTCGTATCGAAAAATCAGCACCTCCGCTGCCATCTTGTAAAATTGCAAAAAATATTCCCTGGTCGAAGGAGCAACGGAAACACATGGCCATTGTTGCGTAAAAGGAAGTAAAATTCTTCAGTAAATAATACATTTCCCCCACTTAAAAATCTATCGACATTGTAAAAATATTTCCTATTGTTACGTGTCCGGTTTTATTAAACAGTAATTTTCTTCTTTGTATTATAATCAGCTGCAAATCACCACAAAAATAAAGTCAATGGTTCTGCAAATAACTCTGAAGCAAGAGGCAGATGGAAGCTACTGACAAGAATAAGAATTTATAAGCAAAACGCTTGGCCCAGTAAACAGATGTGTCGTTCAATCTAAAGGAAGTTAATTCCGGAAATTAATTGAATCTGTGTAATTATTAAGTTCTTTTTTTTTCTGATCATTGCACGAAAATAAACAAGCTGTATTAAATATATAAAATGATGAAGCCAATATTCAATGAGTTCTGCTTATTCTCACCAGAGAGCAGTATCTTAGAAAACCGCAGTGTCACCTACCGGTAGTTTTGAGAACTCACTCAACACTACAACTGGAAAAATTGTAGATGAACCGATAAATGTAATTATTGTATATATAATTTACCCATGCCCTGTGTCGATTGACACCGAGGGAATATTCTTCGACAAAAGTTATTTCAAGTAGTGTTTTGTATAACGTGAAAATTGAGCTCACATTTGTTTAAAAATTTATAAGCTGATCTGCTTTATTACCTTTACACATTGTTTCCATTTATACGATAGATCAATTCTTCATATGTATGTATTTCCATATTCATTGTAATGTTCCGCGCCTAATAGTTCGCCAGTTCATGATAATTGATACAGGTGATGGTACCATAATATTGGCCTTTCAACAATTACCTATCATGGCTGCCAAACCGTTTAAAACCTTGTTTTCTTTTATAAAATTATTTTCTTCTCTAAAAGCTGTTACTTATTTGATGATCGTTCCAAAGCAATAAAGTTCCATTTGAAAATTTGGAGTTGCTGTGCCGTGGATGTATTTTCTAGACGCCTCTGGTTTCTGAAATATGAACATTGAGTTCTAGATGTGCAGTTATCCAGTACTCTTTTTAAATCACTATGACAAGTACTTTCCATAATTGGTAATAGACCAAGTTACTGTAACACTCCGTATATACAGTGTGAGTCAGGAGAAACCAATTTTCTGCAGGTTCTAGTACTTGTTATTCTGAGCAAAACACGTTATGTAAAATGTATCTGATACGCATCCGTTACCGAGATGGAGAGTAACTTAAAAAATCAACCCTGCAACCGAAATGGACCAAACTCAGGGAAATGGTGAAGAACATGTTACACGTACTGCACACATCAGAAAATCTGTTGAAAGAAATTTTATCGTGGAAGTTACTAGAAGGGAATATTTTGTTGTGAAGTCAGGGAAATGTTGAAGAACATGTTACACGTACCGCACACATCAGAAAATCTCTTGAAAGAAATTTTATCGTGGAAGTTACTAGAAGGGAATATTTTGTTAAAGTCTTCCTTTTTTTTCAGTACTATAGGGATTAGGAACGACAGCCGATTTGATGCCGTTAAAATACGTCCAGAGGTGAGATCGTACTCTGTTTCTGACACATTCTGACGTCCATTGTTTCAGCATTATGAACAAACTGGTTTTATGAGTGCATTGTTGGCATTATTTGAGTAACCAATTGTGGCCGAGGTACTTATGGGTTTTACAGAAATTTAGGCAAGCTATATCACGGTAACGGTTGCAAATCAGATACATGTTGACATAACTTTTTTTTTGTTTGTTTAGGATCACAGTACTAAACCTACAGAAATATTGGGCTTTCCTCCTTACTCATCCTGCATAGGAAATATTGAAACACAATAAAAGAAAAATAATTTATTTGCCCTGGTGTTATATATTCTAGAAACTTAACAGATGTAAATAAAATTAGAGAATTGACAAGGGAAATCTTGTCACGATTAGAATTCAAGTTATGGAAAAGTAGTTTCTTCCCTTTATTTATGTTATATATAAACTTTGTGATATTTAAAATATGAGAATATGTTAAATTATGCTTAAGGAGATGTACTCCAGGTATCGTACGACAAAAAAAATACGCTATTCTACTTCTCAGAATTATTATTATTCTTTATAAACCATTTAGTATCACCATAATGTGGTTTTCTGCATTATATCATATGGTTTTGATAGGAAATTAATTAGAAAAAAATTCTTATATCGTTAAGTATTACTAAAGAAATTCCCAAACCCATATTTTCATGTATTCTAATCATAAGTGGTACAATATTAAACACCTCAACAGAATAGAATTAAACGTTTCATCCTGTACCATTTGTTTCACTATCCTACTTGCACAGTTTTAGTGAAAGGTGTTTTACTTCTCTTTCAAACAACAGGAAAAAGTTGTAAATAAGAATGACAGTAATTGAGTAATATTTTGTTATCTTAAATAATCAGTTATGGTTTAGTGAAACACACACAATAAGGCTTTGCAATAAATTCAGTGTTTAACAAGATAACAGAATAATTACTTTCAATGGTTGAAACTAAAATATTATATGAAGGGTGTGAGGCAAAAACATGGTAACCCACAAATGTTTATTTTTTTTAGTTATTCAGCACCCGATGGAAAGGAATCATACCGCGTCGTTTAATGTTGTCCGACTTCAAATTGTGCTTCAGAGATGGCAGCAATATTTACTTATGGGATTCATAAGAAGGTAACCAATAATTAAGATGGCGGGAAACGAGGAGCAGTATACCAGCTTGCCACTAAAATGGAAAAGAATTTGTAAATTAAACATTTCTTACAGCGAGTTCAGTGGAAAGATTTATTCTTGAGTGACTTAGGTAGCGAATATTATGGTATAAATAATAAAACATGGTAACCCACACAGCAGCATGAAAAATAGAAATTCGTTATTTTGATTTGGTACAATTATTTTAAGCCTTTATGTATAGCTTTACGTGAAAAATCAGCTTTCAGACAATGAAAATGACTTGTGCAGCAGTAAAAATCGAATTTCTTACAAGTTTAACATTGTGGGTTACCATGTTTTTGCCTCACACCCTTCATATCTTATGTTAACTTCCATCTACGAAAGCTATTTACAAACTCAAATTTTGCCAGCCCAGAAGGTAAGGTTCTGGTTCTGAGGTTCAGCAATAACAGAAAGTATGTTCAAAAGTAATCTTGTTAGATAACTCTAAGATTACATATGTAGAATTTCAGAATGAGTGATTTGTAAAAGTTTGGTTAACTTCGAATTCTATTAAAAAGTATAATGAATGTGGGTACGTAATGTAAGTGTTATAGAAAACTTACTGATAAAACAAATTTATATTTTGTATGCACAGTTTATTTTGTAAACTTTAGTCATGAATATAAGAGCAAATAGCAATATTTTTTTACTATAGTTTTTTTATTTCCTCAGTAGAAAATTCCTTCCCTCGTCTAGCGGGATCGATCCCCGGCTACCCGTGCCTAGCACAATAATTTTTGTTCATTTTTTTTTAAATGTTTGCACGCACAATAGTGTCCTTGTAAGGGAATTAACCGAAAATTATTTTTCGGCAATTTTAGGTGCAGGTAAGTGGCGTTGCAGGTATCACTGTGCTATTATCGCTGGGATCTTCGAAGTATCACAGTGGTCCAGAATACCCCGAAAGCTGGTCATATTTTTTGTGCTTCCTGAACCCCCCGAACATGAAAAAGGTGTTTTAGCATAAATGTGAGTAACGAGGTGCTGTGAATGAAATTAACCAGTGAAAAATGTGCAAATATGTAACCGATATTGAATTAAACAATAATATGTTAAATTAGTGCACATGACATGATAGAGAAACAATTGTGATCCTTGAACATTGCATTATTCATTAATCGTTGCAGTTTTTATTTGAATCTTGAGTCATCCGCAAAAGTGGGGAAAGGATGGGACTTTCAGGAGCTTCGTATATCTTTGTCGCAGTGCTGATATAGAGGTTAGAAGTTGCCAAATGTCGGAAGAATAAGTCTACCATCATCGTGTTTTCCTCGAGCTGGTTCGCGAATGCTGCTCTTTCTACTACATTAGATATTTTTTTATTTAGTACCTTTTTCGGACATTGATCCAAGTCGAGCTAGAATCCTCAAGACAACGCTTGCAGGGACACTGAACACAACGCTTGTAGGAACACTGAACACTTATGCTTAAGGCCTATATTGATGCGGGTGATTTCTGATACTTTGCCAATGTTATTTGCATAGAAATATTTGCGCGCAGTGTTTGTCGTTTCAAATTCTGCTTGCCTCTGCTCGTCAACGAGAATCAAGACTTTTCGGACCGCTTCTTAACCTTCCACCTCATGTGCAAGCCGAACTGAAAGCAATCTTATCTTTCTGTTCTACCTTCGTGTTTAAGAGTGTTCATTTCTGAGTGGTTGATTTGAGGGCTGTTACTTCATTATTGGTATTTTGCACCTGAATCGCTGTAGTTCTACTTTTTTTTTTCTTCCAACCATTGGGCAAAATGGACATGAATCTGCAATTCATGGGTTTACCATCGAAGTATAACTTAATTGACGTAGAATAATGGGGACTGTCACCAAAGCTATCAAAATAATAGTCCACGATTTTCATAAAATTCCTTTCGGGCGTGTAAAGTTTAGGTTGTTTGATTTTTTTTTTTTAAATTGGCCAAATTTCGGCTTCGGATTCTTAAAACAGAAGTATGCACCGTTTGAAAGATAATATTATCTATGTGAGACACTTTGTCAAAATTCTGAGAGAGGTTTGGCTGATTCATGACAGTTTATGCATTTCCTCTCACGGAACCCGGTAGAGTCTATCTACTTTTATCAATGTATATCTTCTTACCATCACTGTTTTTAATGAGCTGTGACTCTACTGGCTATGATGGAATAATCGGAACGCAATTTCTGAAAGTGGTAGAATTCTTTACTTTTATGAAAATCGAAATCATAATTCTGTGATTTTTCATCTAAAGATAAATATCCATCTTAGGGTTATCCTCAAAATCATGTACCAATTTAGGCCAAAATCAGGATAAACTAGAAAAACGCCAAAAATAATAAGATTCTGTAAAATCTTTGTGACTCACGAATTGATTATTAATATCCGTCAAGCGTATTGAATTAGTATTACCTCAAGTAAAACATGTTTTTCCTCGGTCACGCAAATCAAGTGTCTGGATGGTGCCTTTGTATTAGGTCCAGGCTGACGTCTTCCTACATCATTTCCCTACTTCATCCTGGCACCTGGCCTGAGCCATAGATGCTTAAAGGTTATAATAAATTCAATTCAAATAGAACTTTTTGTAAGTTCTGAAATATGGTGGTGTCCACGGAGGAGAGAGAAAATAATTTATTTCTAACAACCGTTAAACGATCTACAATAGGACTAGCATAAATATATTTGAGTTTCTACTGTATGCAAATGCTAGGTATACAGTACTATTCTAAGATATGAATTAGACTTATGATTAGACTCCAAGGCTCTAGGATTTTATTTATACCAATTTTTCATACAATCAGTAAAGGTAAGTCATTGTCATATATATAAATTATATCCTTACAACTTGGTTGGGATTGATCCCAGCGGCCGACTCCTTTCCACCCACGCATAGATAGAATATTAAAAATTACGTGTAGATTAAATTAAATGATTTTCTGTTTACGAGTGTTGCTCCTAACGTAAAAATAAACGTTAGACTAAACTTAAAACTCAAATTAATCCTCTTCGGAACTCCTTGTATTCAGATAATAGTAATCGGAATATCTACTGCACAAAGCACACTTTTTGAGCTTTTACAAAAGCGCAATAATGAGTTAAAATCAGTAATTTCAATGTAAAAAAACTCGTTACACAAGTGAATAGAATTTTTAAGACCTTTAGGCAACTTTGGCTCAGGCCGGATGGATGATTGGTGGAATGAGATTTGGAGAATCCCGAGAAAACCCACGCACACGGTGTTTGGCCACCACAAAGCCAATATGGCACGAGCAGGGTTTTAACCGGTGAACCCAAGCGCCATGAGGTGATCTCTAACCGTTGAGCCACCGTGGATCCAACTCTCGTTACATAAATTTACGTGACACAAGTTCGAAGAAACATACAAAATGAATTATTGAAATAAGAATTGAACAATTTATGTCAAACATTGATGTGCAAGGTTTGGATGGCTTAAATGTAAAGCTGACATCTACAAAATACATTTATTAACTTCTAAACAGTTCTAACAACGTTGGAAAACTTAATACAGAACAAACCGTCACAACAGGATCTAGTAGAGATATAAAATCGTGATATGTACATTACACAGCATTTGTGATTTATTTTGTAAGGAAACCACTGTTGATGAAATTATCGCTATTTATAGAGGTACCAGAAATAAATTTAAAGAAAATCTGGAGGCGTTTGACAGTACTGTATCCCCAGTAACTAATTTTCAAATTAACGGCTTTTAAAAAAATAATGCCATCTGAAGTGAGCAGTTTGCAGGAAGCTCATGCTAAATTGAACAAGAAATTAGAGTTTTTTTTATATCCGTACCGTTTTAATCACTCTTCAATATGTACAAACGATTGAAAGCGAATTAGCAGAAATTTTAAAAAGTACACGAAAACAATGTAAAAATGGTTGTGAATTTTTCATAAGTCTCACCGGAACTGAAATTCAAACATGCATACATCTTCGCAAGAAACAATATATGGCCCACAACTCAAGAAAAAAATATTTTTTTTTAAACGTCAGCTCTAACATTCAAATAACACTAATCAAGTGAGAAGGTACCCGATATTGTTATTAAAAAGTTACATGATCTGCAGGGTACTATTGTCAAGGTTGAGGAGGGTATTTCTGCTGTTCCAGATGTGTTGACCGGAGCTGAGGATCAGCTTATACGGTTCAAGAGCATATAAAATTCATTTATGTTCATGGCGTTAATGAAAATGTGCGTGGTGGAAAGGGTGGGTTGGAAAAGTTAAGAGGAGAGTACACTTCGCATAAAAAAAATTGCGATTGAATGCCGTGCACCTAGACAAGCGTTTCGCAAACTATTTTCAAGTGTGGACCAGTTTTAATAGTTGGTAGGTTCAACGGACCACCCTGCGCCTGCCTAAGTGCAGATCTCGAGGACCACAGTTTGCGGAACGCTGACCTAGACCATTCAATTGACATCAACCTATAATCATGTCTGGTAAACAAACAGACCCCTCTCTTTCCTTCCCTCAGTCTCTCCCACGTAACGAAAATCAACAAACAACTTGAGCACGTATTTTTTTTTCAGATACGCATGAATTTGTACAGATAAAAGAAAAACGAGATGAAACTATACATAAGATGATGCAAAGAGTAATTTAAACACACAGAATGAAAAGTGGAAAACGATGGATTTCTATTAGAGAAATTAGAGGGAGCAGGTGAAAGAGAGAAGAAGAAGAGAAATAAAAAATATGGAATGAAACAGTAGTAAATAGAAAAATAATATAAAGTACATGTTCCAAGAAATCAAATAGTAAGATAGAAGTGACTTTTAGATTTTATATCTTCTGAGTAATTCGGCGGGTTATTTCAAAACTCATTTAGTCATTTTCAAAATGGCGACCAAAATTGGAGATCAGATTAAATCCTACTTACGATTACCAGTGGAACAGGAGAGTTCTGAGACATCCAGGATCCAGCATACGATCAAATGTATATACACATGTTTTGGGTGCGCGTTGTTCGGTTACAATTTCATTGGGATTCATTGAAAGTAGTGGTTAGGAATACATTGTGATAAAACCAGTAGGTACCGTAGGTCATATCTTCCATTTCAGACCACTAATGTAAATCGAAGATAAGGAGGAAATGAATAAATGAAGGATTTTCAACTAATTTTTTTTTTACAGAAAGAGCCAAGATTACAAGCTGAAACACTATCAAAATGAAAAGTTGCAAATGTTCGAAAGCAAACTGGCATATTTCTTAAGGCCTTGGCAAACCTTAACATGTTCACACTTCAAAAGTGAATAAAGCTCATTTAATAGTATGTTGATAAATAATCGCAGGATGGAAGCGACTTTTGTGGCAAACTAATATAAAAAGATATTTTTCCTCTCAAAATAAATAAAACAGGGGACTAGTTTTTACTAATTTCTGAAAATCTATCTGTTGCGAACATGTCACTGCGGATTCTAGACTTTGTAGATATATCGTTGTAATAATTACAACACAAATGAACTAGTGCTTATAACAATCCACACAGATAGAATGAACACACTCGTGCAAAGAGAGAGAGTGTGTAAGAGAGAGTAGCAATGAGTAAGAGAAAAAGATAATTTGAATAAAAAGAGACGAAGACATGATAAGAAAACGGCAAGAAAGAGAGGCACAGAGAAAGGCTAATGAAAAACATGACAACTACATTATTATTATGCTAAAGAATACACACTATTTATTCTCTGACACTCGCCAGTGAGGTTCTCCGACTTCGCCTCGTGGTTTCCAACAAGAGATGAATCTCTGTTTTATGCGAAACAATTGGTTGATTCTGGTTGGGAATCAAACTCAGGTCTTCAAATTGAAAGTCAGAAACGATCGCCGTTACTCCACACGTTTCGCTGCCCAAAATCTAGTTAACAAGTGGTTCTAAGATTAATAACATGAAAAGTGAATACTTCATGTCAATAATTATTGCTCTGTTAACGATCACAGAATATTTTGCCTTCTCCAACCAATCGTCGTCGTCCTTTTCGTGACCCAGCTGTTTGTAAGTAAAGATATCTATTTCCCACCGTAGGCGACTTTGTGGGTTTCCACATTCTTTAGGAGTCGATATTTAGTAAAAGAAATCACTATTCGATTGTTGACTGTAAGAAACCTTGGCTAGGAGAGGGTGTGAACTTATGTTAGCTGGCTGTAGTACTGAGAAGTCTGCCATGATATCACTGCACCATCCTGCTTCAAACATAAGGAAAATATTACTAAGTTAAAGTTTTAGCTGATCTTTGGAAACAATTTCCTTTCTTCCTGTAAACTGTTTACACCAAAGTGCACGTGGTAACTTATTTATTCAACGACTTAGGCAAATTAGTGCACCCCCCCCCCCAATATCCGAAGTAAAAAATCCAGGAAAACTGAGAGAAACGATAACATCTTATACAGCAATTGCCCCGTACAGGTTCAAAATTCACGCTTATAAGAATAAGTGTTGTTATTGTTATTATTATTATTATTATAGTGAAACTTCCGATAACGGAGAGTTTTAAATTTCCTCGTAGAATAGCATTGAATGTTATCAAAGGAAACTCTCTCAATAGAGAGTATATTAAAAACGAACATAGACAGCTTGATGATATTTTCTTTTAAAGGAAAAACCTCTCTATAGCGGATGAGGCCAGGTCATCTGTAAATGTTTCTTCTTAAAATATTTTTCAGATGTAAGTCACTTTCTTATCACGAAGACAAATAAAGACAATTTTAAATCCCCTCCAATACAATTACTGGACATCGATGTTGTGATGTAGAGGAATTATATGTTCAATAAAAATAGAGTGCAACAATTATAATAAAAGGAGTGAATAAAGGTGAAGTGAACTTGTATTATGAAAACGATGGCGTTACGCTTTATTCAGTGATGTGACTGGGAACATGTTTTTTTTTAATTAATAA
>JAGDQP010074702.1:0-10242 GCA_022664845.1 Lepisma saccharinum | reverse complement strand
CATAATGTTTACTTTGCGACATCATACAGAATGTCGTCAGTTAGTTAGTTGAGTTCTTGTGCAGCATTCAATTTCTCAATTTAAATCCTGTTATTTAGATTCCATTTTAGATTGCTACAGCGTGCGAATTAGCGGGGCGGATGCTCGGGATTCCCCACCCCTCTGGCAAAGAAATTTCCCACCCTGACAAAGGAGTACTGCGCATAAGGGCCGTTGTCTGCCCCTCAACCGATTTTAATGAAACTTTGCACGTAATAACTAGACTATATGAGAGTTCCAATAATCCGAATCCTATGTCCATACTACTCCCGGTTATCATGGAAAGCACGTCCAAAATTGACCACTTCCGGATTCTAAATTTTATAGTGTTATTCAAAATAAATTCTGATATCTCCAGCCAAATTTCGTTTGGAAAGTACTAATATAATGAGAATGTTGCAGTTTAAACCGAAAGACTATATCTTTTACCGTTTTGAAGATAAAAATTAAATTTCTTATTTAAACGTTCAAATTTTACTTATTAAAAATGCACCTTTTCTAGGAAACTTTGTGTTGTTTAACCATAAGCCCCCACTAATAACAAAACGATATTTCGCTCAAATTATCGTCATCTAATGTAGAAGAACATATTCAAAAATCATCTTGTAACTTATGGGGACTGATGGTTAGAAGAAACACGTTATGCTCTAAAGATGGGTACTTCCGGATTCTAATACTTATAGTGTTGTTCAAAATAAATTCTGATATCCATAATCCAACGGCTTAATCCATTAAATACAAATTTCTTTTGAAAAGTACTAATATTATGAGAATGTTTCAGTGTAAACCGAAAGACTATATCTTCAACCGTTTTGGAGATAAAAATCAGTTTTCTTATGTAAACGTTCATATCAACAGTGAAGAGGTATGTGAATTAAGTTGTATGCAAAGTATGAAGTAAAACCTACGCTTGGAAATAGGTGGGATGCATCAAGCGATATGTCATATAAGGACTTTTCTCCTAGCAAAAACTGAAATGAATAGCACTGTTCGTAGAATAGCAATTTCAAATAAAAAATAACTAAAAAAATATAGCTAATCAGGTAAGAACTGATTTCTGACTGTTCATTGAGTGAGGCAGACATCAGCGCTGGTGCCAGGTTGTTGGTGATTTAATCTCCCTGTTATGCTTGAATATGTGCAGGATGTGTGGTCTCAAAAACAGACGGAAAATATTTAAACCTGGCGGATCTTTAGTTAAAAACCTATTTTTGTCCTTAGTACCTACTTCAAAATAAAGTTGTATGTGTTTCATTTAAAAAATGTACAAAATCCACAAATATTATAACGCCTAAAAAAATCTTTATTTCTACTTTACTGCCTATTTTATACAAAAAATAATTATGCGCTATTTCCGCCGATGTTATGTACGTCTAAGGTAATTAGCAAAATTCTAATATCAACACAAAATTACAGTGTAATAGTCCTTCCTTCCGCGGAAATTCAGATATTTTTATAAAATTAATATAATTTTGGCCAACTTATATGCATTTTATGTAAATTTTATACCAAGAGACACCTCGGAACCCATCATTCCTTCCGACGGTTAGAACTGCATCCCCCGGAGTCAAGCAGATATCGAGTAGAAATGCTGTATTTACATATATTTTCATCTATCATGTGGTGAGAATTTTGAATTATTTTTTTAATTTTTGGCCTTCAGACATCTTCAGGCCGGGATAGACTAGGAGAGAGCAAGGTCGTCGGACAGGGTCTAGTTGGGCCCAAGTGATGGTGTAACCAAAAGTATCAAAACAACTATTCGTACATATAAGTAGATAGTGTGCCTTTTTGATAAGTTTCCGAAACCTTAAAAAATATAGGTGCGACTTATGGTAAAGTAGTAGACAATTAGAGTTTAGACATTTATTTCTCCAATTTGAGTTTAGACATTTAGTCAGTTTGTGGTGTGCATGAATTTCGGTGTAGTTTAGTGTCATAATTCATAAAGATTTCCTTTTCTTTAAAAAAAATGTGTAAGAATGTTAATAATATATAGTTCTTATATTTTATTTTAAGAGCCTGTTTTTTTATTATTTTTAATTCCTAATTTGAGATTTTAAAGTGCCTAAAACTTTATTTATAGAACCTAAAAATCCGCGATCTAGTGTTCAGACTAAAAAGAGCTTCTATGATACATACGTACGTAGTTCTACAGGTAGAGGCACCCAAATATGTAGGGACATCATCACATAATATTTCTAGATATTGACGTTAATATATAAACAGTCCTGTAAAAATAAAAGTTTTCAAGATATTTCCATGAAATTTTCCACAGTTGCCCACAAGACCTGAATTTGTGTTTATAATATTGTAGGTTCAGATCTGGAGATGCTACATTTATAGACATTAATCACCGTCTAACTTAATTTCTTGATAATTAGCCAGATTAGACAAGGAAAAGTGGTCCTGTGAATTAACGTTATTTTTCCCATAAGCGAGATTCACTTTTGAGTTGTAACCCTCAAAAAGGGGGTTAAAATTTAATGTAGGAAAGTTATTTTCACAGTGTCAAAACTTTAGGGTTTGTGAGCACCTGAAAAATTTCATGAAAATATCTTGAAAATGTTGGCTGTTAGCAGGGGTGGAATGGCAATTTTTTTCTTGGGTACACGCTCTTTTATAAATTTTCGGCCACACTTTTCTGGGACACGCGATAACCAAAACTTCAATTTTCCTAGAAAAAGGATAAATTCTTTACTAAAGATGGGTGGTTGCATACCAAACAGGAGTAAAAATACATATAGGGTCTATTAGAAGAGGGTCTTTGTTTCTTTTCTTATCAGTAAGGGAGAATGTCATTGCCCGGTTAAATAGCAATGATTGCCCATGTTGTCTCTACTCGCACGGAAAGTCTTCTTAGAAGGGAACTACATCAGCTGATCAGCCAATATTTACATGAAATCTTTTTTCTTCACTAGGTTCTCACATGTGCTGCACGAAAATGACATCCATAGATCCAACCTTTTTGAAATTTTTGAATCGAAATTTTTAGAAATGTTGATTTATGCCTATTTCTGCATGGTAAAGCATAAGTTTGAAGACACTTGTCGTGTTCAAACTGCTGCGGGAATCTGGCCCAACCTTTGGGTAATGACAATAGGTTAGGTGAAGAGCTTCATCTTCCGGTGCCATGAGCATCATGGTCGACAACTTCAAAGGCACCATCTTGGATTCAGCTCGATAATTTCAAATATGAAGGGAGCCATGTGACGTAGTTTTCGGCTAGCTTGTTTCCAGAAATTCAATTGACATTTGTCACCTACGTTTATTTATTTAGGAGATAGGAATTTGACAATTTGGGATTTGGTGTCCTAAAACATGTGTTAAATTTAATGGAAATTTTGACGGGCATACAAAACCAGTCTTTTTTTTATTCTCATGGACCCTGTGTAACATCGGGTTCAACGGTGGCGCAGACATGCAGAATCCGTTCATGGAGATGGCGTAGGTCGTTGATTCTGTATACCATGTGTTTTAGATTACTCCATAGATACAAAGCGAGGTGTGTGAGAGCAGGTGAACGAGGAGGCCATGCGATGGGCTATCATCGAGCGAGCCAACATCAGAAAATTTCAGGTACAACCTAAAGTAAAAGATCATTTAACTTTTGTCCACACTACATATAGAAAATAGGTAGGATTTGCTAATTCCTCACACTGATAGCTATGGTTATATTTACGAATTTCATTCTAGACGGAAGATATCACATAAGCGAGAGCGATGCACTCCAGCACATGTTCATAATATTAACATACTGAACCATTCAACCATTGAACCTATAACATAATCACATGGATTTTTGCATGCTACACGTTTCGTTTGCTTACAAGAGAATAAGAATGCATTTGGCAATGTAATGTTATTTTCAGTTCAAGAGGTATACCAGATAATATACTGTGGCTTGCGGAACTCGCAAGTTAATCGCCGCACTAACAAACGTTCTCCATAGGATTCTATGTAGCACAACTGATAAACTTACGACGAAAATTATAGAAGTATGGACTAAAATTTGTTATATCGAGTAAGTGTCAAGTAGGGTTCCTTACTGTTAATTGACAGTTGGTCCGAACAGAGTGAAAGAAGTACCAAAGTTAAGAATATTAACACGTTCTTATTAACTCGTCTGTCTGTTCGGTACAAATTTTGCAATCGATTTTAAACTGATTTCTTTGAAATTTTGTAAAGTTGCTTGCTTCCGATGACAATACAATATTCAATCATTAGATATACGACAAAATATTCCAGTTAACTGTAATTAATTAATTAAAATAATTCGAAATTATCCTTAAATACACTCAACGCCGCAACTATTTTGTGAAATTTGGGTTGCCTATCTCGCAGGGAGTTTAATATTTATTTATACATAAAAAATTAATTTAAAAAGGATTTTTAAAAAACATACTTTTTAAGGTAAGAAATAATAAATTGAATTAATGTTATGAAAAAAATGAATTCGAAAGAGTGTATCAGACATAAGAACTCGCAGAATGAAAGCAACAAATAAAACATGCCGTCTTACTGGAGTAGTTTATGAAAAATAATCGAACTGTGGATGCAACGAGAAAATGTTCACATCTCAATACCATTCAAAGCTTTCCCTCTAATTCACTAGACAATTATAGAATTGGGAAGTGTTGAGAGTTGTGAAATACAGTAGGAGTAAAATAGATAGCTTTTTCTCTTGAATCAAAATTTGCCAGCGTTTGAAATTACGATCAAAATTTGCAAGTAATTGAGACAGTCATCCTAATTTACCTTTTCTTCGAACTCGTCTTCACTATCTCCTTCCCAGTGGTTCTTGTTGATCAACGAAAGCTCTTCTGAGCCTAAGAGGAATTTAAAACTTCTTTTAGTGGGAACAAAGAAGTTGAGAGAGGGGTCTGAGTTTAATAGTAATAGCGTAAATAAGTATGTATTTCCTTTCGTTCTGGAATCTTTGCGTGTGTGGTACTCTCTATAGTACCTTACTTTTTTTATCGAGCTTCTTCGCGTAGCTCACATCGGTATAATGAACTTGCGGAGTACACTAGAGCCATGAATAAGTATTTTGGGATTACGGAAACTGACATGTAGCGATTACCTGTTGCACAGTGTTACATATCTTTCTGCAATTTTGGCGCAGTACTTGTCGGGAATAAATATCCCTTAAAATAACGGCACATGCATTGATGATGACTTTAACTACATCTTTAATAAATGCAGATACAGATTTCGGTAAAAGTTAGGTAGCCATGCTCATATCATTACTGGTTCCGAATCCAGGCTTTTAATTTTTGTTCCGAATGATATTTTTCTTCAAAAGTTTGTTTCAAATATTTGGTAATTTGCCATACTTTGAAGTCTTATCTGTAACTGATGTGAATAATCTATTTTAAAAGATCGAGTACAGGCATGAAAAACTAAAAGGTCAAACCTGTATGTGTCGGTGTCCAAAATTCGTTCTCGAATTACATCCAATTTTTCATCATTCTGATCTTGCTTTCCAATATATCAACGACAGAAGAAAACAGAAATGAGACAAAACAGGAGTAACAGAGCGTACCTATGTTCTTATTGCTGCGGTGTTGACCCTCACTTAACACTGAAAATGTGAATACCAATGCGCAAAGCGCAGGTCGTCGCTGTTAAAGTAATTGAAAAGTGCTTTCATAAGCTCCTTGCAATTCCTTTGCTTTTAATTCATCAACTATGAAGAACAATGATCATAAGTAAAACACAAGCTTTAAATTACAGAAAAAAAATACTCAATCTTTACAAAATACTATACTATGGAACATATTCCAACCCAATTTTATTCCCTTCTTTAGTGGCCATGCACACTAAACTTAACGAATAAGTTTCCAGTATTGTACCACGTTGTCAAAACCAGTGTACTGCCGTATTCGTAGGAACTTACTACAAGTTCAAATCGTATACCCACATCTTGACGAAGATGGATGTCCTCATTATTAGCTCCTCAATATGTTAGCAATACCCCTAAGGCAGACATTTTTGTACTCATCAAAAATAACGGCATTTCAGTTTCAGATCATTTTTCTGAGATTCGGACCACTGTGTGTCGGGTTGCAAATAGCTGAGTACACGCCGTGTACCCAGCGGTGTTCTAATATTCAGGTAGGTACACGCTTCCTTCTAAAATTTCAAGGTGGGTACACGCCGTATACCCGCGTGTACCCTCCATTCCAGCCCTGGCTGTTAGAGACCTGTTTCTCAATGACGCGAATAAATAAACAGTCTCTCTCTCTCTCTCTCTCTCTCTCTCTCTCTTTCTTTCTTGTGTGTGTGTGTGATAAGTTTGCATATTTTGGAATAGGAACTGAAATATCATTACAATCTTCATATTTGCATTACGAATCATATTTCATAAAGTGGCAGCATATAAATATAAACTGACTTCCACATTCAAATATTATAGAAGAGGTGGGAGATGGGGAGAGAGAATACGCTAAAGGGGGTTGTTGTTAATCCTATATTGATCGGAGAACTTTGGTTGTTTCAACCCTTTTGGGAGAGTTGGTCTAATAGCGGTCTGAGTTGTGGTTCAGATTACCTCTTTTCTTTTTCTCCTTTGCTTCTCTGCAAACTACACAATCTCTTTGATCCCCCATGGATTGAAGAGAAATAAGAATGTTTAACTCTCCTCCTCCCCTACACAGTTTCTCTAGTTAACCTAGAAATTTGAATTCAATATGAACTGTGTTTAAGCAACAGTTTGCGTTCTTCTTTTCTGCAGTAGAGATTCCTACCGTTTGGCTGAATTCCATTACGCCGAAAGACCTACACGCGATTCATGAAAACATCGTTCTCATTCGTACATTCGGTCGAACAGTTTATTCCCGTTTTTCCTATTTCAATTTCACCGAACCCTAAACTGAGGGGAAATTAATGTTAGGGAACATTCTTTAGTTCTTTTCCCAGAAAATTTCATGTTTTTGAAACTCCATTCTGAATCATACTATCGGAGGAAAAATTAAAATACAAGGAATTTACTAAATACTTGATTTTTATTAGCGGAAGAATCAGATTGACACTTTATATCTCCCGTGTTGCTGTAATAAAAGTACTGTACAAAAAAAACAAAAACATAACCAATATCTAATCTCTAAATAGAACATCTAACTTTAGAAGAAATTACGCCATAGTGCTATTCAGTTAGTTCGAATCGGTTTGTCCGAAACGTTTGTCAAACTTTCTCCGATTCCCGGAACAGGTTATTAAAATTCTCGTTTTTCTGTTATTGACAAGTAAAATATTAATGAAAATGACAAATGAAGCAAGAAAAATAATGAAAGGAGTCGCTGTGAGTTCCGCGGAAGCAGAAAAGTACCAGAATAAGATAATCATATTCGTCAATGTTAGGTTATATTAATTCATGACCTTTTCTCTAGTTTAGCATGAAATCTCAAATAAATATGATTCAACTATTATTCTTTATTCTGACCAAACAATCTAAGCAAGCACTTGGCAGGACAGATCAGATAATATCTACTTTGACCACAATATGAGAATCATCCTTTAAATCTCTGATTTTACCTCAAATCATGATCAGTTACTCCACTCTCATTTTCAAAGTTGATTTAAACTATATTCAAGAAGAAAAATCTTCATCGTTATCTCCATTAGGCAATACGGAAACTGAACCTTGAGATTTGTTCTTTCCCAGAAACTTACAAAACAGAATAAAGGAACTCAACCGCAGAGAACGGTAGTTCACAATGACACACAAAGATTCCATAGATAATTCTTCAGCACAATTAAGAAGATCGATGCGTATTAGAAGTCCAGATCGATATAAACAGAATAAATTGTTTGTATATGGATTAGGTTTTGAACTGGAACCGTCAAAATACATAATTAATTACAGATACAGTTATCTTAAAGGAGAATTGTTTCAGGTAATGAACTGGTAAAGTATTGACAACATTTTTTAAGACAGCATGGTGAGAGAAGCAGAAGATGAAGATACTAGATTTTTGTTAGAAGGAGCAGTGGAACTGTTAAGTGAGAAAATTAGACCAAACTAATGATTATGTTTTGGTAATATGACAAGAAACAACGTCAACAGATTATTGAATATTATTAATCAAAATTTGTCTTGTGATAGTTAAAGTGAAGACAATTTAAGTTGGACGAAATATGAATTGAGAATTAAATATTGATTATGTTTGAATAATTTGGATGTGTTATTAGGATTCAATATAAGATGCAACCTTTTTGAAGATAATTGAAAATAATCAGTAGGATATAGAAGTCTATTAGGTGGTGATAGGACAAATAAAATATGCCAATATGTATAATTGTCTATTTGTGTAAGAAATAGTATAATGTGAATAAAAACAACTTTCTGAGTAAACCATTGAGCTTATCCGTTTAAGTATAGAAAACGCCTTGAACTAGTATGAGGTACTCTTTTCGTTATCTAACATAAGTTATACTAGTTTCGATTTGTTACATGGATGGAGTTGGCTATGCATACGTATACTAGAGTTTAACCTTGACAAAAAGCATTCGGCGTAATGAGCTACATGCACAGCTACAAATAAAATGAATTTCCTCCTCGTTGAAAATACCTCTTATCTCATGTTAGTAAACCTGGCATGAAAACATCTGGGGACCACGTGTCAAATCGTAGGATATCACACAGTTGTAGCCTGTCATATCGAGAAGAAAGGAGAGCCCAAGTACTCTCAACTATCCTTGTGGTAACTTATTTAATCTTACTTTCGTTCTTGGTGTTTTCCCAATAAAGTGTAACTATTTTCATTCATCTTTGTCGTTTTAACTGTTATAGCATAAATAATAATAATAGCAATGTAAGTAAATAATAATAGTAATAATCACTGACTGGTTGTTAGATACTTTGAAGGCCTTCATCTGTTAAAGAACACAAATAGTAAATATCACAATTAATATTACAATCGCAATTATTTGATAAAACATTTTTTATAATGTTATAGTACAGTGATCATACTTCTAAATTTAAGCAATATGAGATTCTATCTAAGCAATATCAAAACCGATAAAGCGTCACATTCAAACCGCCCAAAGTATGATGTTTTCAGTGGCTGGATAATAGCACTTCTCGTTTCGTATTCAAAATGTTGACACTTTAGAATTAAATAGTTTACTCAAAACCGTCATATATAATTTAGTCACATTTTTCACATTTTCATTTGCTATTGGTATGGACACTACATTCTCCAATCAAGAACAACGAGCCACCGTAGCTCAGTGATATAGCAGTTCTTCCCGTGCGATCGTACAGGCAGGATGTAGGCGTTCGAGCTCCTGTCTGTGGCAAGTTCAGTTTTGTGTGCGCTAGTGTTAGTGTGTTGGTGCAGTATAATGTCCATGATAGTAAGAAAGAACACTCTTAATATTAATCTTCGCAATTTAACACATAGAGTAAATGTATTATATTTACACGAATTGGTAGCAGAACCAATACAAATTCCAGAAGCAAATATTCTTTCGCTGGAGCCGGATAATTACCAAAAAGTTGCGTACTTAAAGACAAGTTCATTAATTGCAGCTGAAAAAGCAGTGAAACTGTGTAATGGCAAACTTATATATGAAGAAGGAGATTTTATACAGGAACTCCCAGTCACCATTGAAAAAACGGGATATATATCAAGTAGTGGTTTCTGTACTGCCCCTTGAGCTAAATTACCAACAGGTTGCGGAAATTTTCAGTCAATACGGACAAAAACAATCGATAACAAAGAGTCTTTATGCGCAAAATTACACCTATCGTATATATAACGGTAAAAGAATTATAATATACTCGAAAGTGACAAAGAGACTACCATATTTTTTTGACCGTATATGCTTTGAAACTCCAAATTTTCACGAATCTTTTTCAGGACAAGTGTCGAAGTTTTCATGAAATTCTTTCGGAAGAACACACATGTAACGAAGGCGAACCCAACATTACAGTAGATTCTACCGAGAAAGTGCCGTATAATTTCACCGCTAATTCGACACGTGAAATCCCGCTATCAGATAGTGCGTTTCCGTCAATAGAACAAGCACGCCAACAAGCAAGTAGTAAAATTGAATAAGTCCAAGAAATTGGCAACGTCGCGTTAGTTAGCACAAAAGAAGATGTACCCGTATCACTCTGAGTCGGTTAATGAGACAGAACAACGAGAAATAACAAAGGGTTCACAAATTTTCCAATTAAGCTTGCTTAGTAGTGAC